>SJYF01000236.1:2795365-2808890 GCA_006410515.1 Procapra przewalskii | reverse complement strand
ATAGTCAATAAAGCAGAAATAGATGTTTTTCTGGAACTCTCTTGCTTTTTCCGTGATCCCGCGGATGTTGGCAATTTGATCTCTGGTTCCTCTGCCTTTTCTAAAGCCAGCTTGAACATCAGGGAGTTCACGGTTCACGTATTGCTGAAGCCTGGCTGGAGAATTTTAAGCATTACTCTATTAGCATGTGAGATGAGTGCAATTGTGCAGTAGTTTGAGCATTCTTTGGCATTGCCTTTCTTTGGGATTGGAATGAAAAGTGACTTTTTCCAGTCCTGTGGCCACTGCTGCGTTTTCCAAATTTGCTGGCATACTGAGTGCACCACTTTCACAGCATCATCTTTCAGGGTTTGAAACAGCTCAACTGGAATTCCTTCACCTCCACTAGCTTTGTTCATAATGATTCTTTCTAAGGCCCATTTGACTTCACATTCCAGGATGTCTGGCTCTAGGTGAGTGATCACACCATCATGATTATCTGGGTTGTGAAGATCTTTTTTGTACAGTTCTGTGTATTCTTGCCACCTCTTCTTAATATCTTCTGCTTCTGTTAGGTCCATACAGTTTCTGTCCTTTACTGAGTCCATCTTTGCATGAAATGGTCTGTTGGGATCTCTAATTTTCTTGAAGAGATTTCTAGCCTTTCCCTTTCTACTGTTTTCCTTTGTTTCTTTGCACTGATGGCTGAGGAAGGCTTTCTTATCTCTCCTTGCTATTCTTTGGAACTCTGCATTCAAATGGGTATATCTTTCCTTTTCTCCTTTGCTTTCTCCTTTCTCCTTTGTTAAATGAAGGGAAGCAAAAAGCAAAGGAGAAAAGGAAAGATATACCCATTTGAATGCAGATAAAGACTACTTCATTGATTTGTTCAGAAAATACTTATTTTAGCTTTATTACTGTATCACTAGCACTCAACATTATTAAATCAACCTCAGAACAAAGAAGTCAAAAGGAATCCTAAGAATTTGAATCTGAGAAGGTAACATGAGGTAAATAAAAAGTCTGGGTAATACAGTATATGTTAAAATACGTGATTATTTCAGCTTGAAGAATGAGTTTTGTTCTGTGAGTTTTACTTTTATGTAAAAATAAAAGCATCTTATACCAAACAAACTTGTAACAGTCCTTAACCTTGCATTATGAAATATTTGAGATGTGTAAAAGAATACATGTAATACATATTATACAGCACAATAACAAAATGGGTATGATGAACTCATCTCTGAACCTAAGAAGTAAAATATTACCAACCTCTTTAAGTTCCTGATGTGTTTCTCCCCAATTCCAACCTTCTGCCCCACATCCAACAAAGGAAACTATTACTTGATATTTGCCTTTAATCATACGCTTCCTCTTTCTTAATATTTTACCTTCTATGTATAATTAAACAGTATGTTTAGTTTTTAACTTGTTTTGAAGTCTCTAAATACTTAAATACTAAAAATAGCACTATGCTATGTATATTTTCTGTGAACACTAAACAGTGATTCAGTAAATCCTGTTTCTAAGATAAGCATGAAGCTGTAAACCATTCATTTGCAGTACTAAACAGACTTCAATGTATGAATATGCTACAACTTATTAATCTTTCTACCACCAGTGTATATTTGAGTATTTTCAGGTTTTTGCTGTTACAAACGATACTTCCACAAAACATTTTTAACACATCTGCTGGCGCACACATCCAGGAAGTTTTCTAACGTATCCAGGAAAACTGTGTCACAGGTTACATGCATGTTTAATTTCACAGATAATGCTAAATTATTTTTACTTTATTACTTGCAAAGACACTATTTAAGTTAGAAAACCAGGGACTTCCCTGGCAGTCCAAGGATTAAGACAGTGCACTTCGAAAAAAAAAAAAAAAAAAGACAGTGCACTTCGGCTGCAGGGGGCATTCGTTCAATCCCTGGTCAGGGAAATAATATCCTGCATGCCATGCAGTGTGGCCAAAAAGCAGCATTAGAACGCCAGTCCCGTGGAACACAGACAATGTAAAATACATGCCTAATTGAATCACAGGTAAGTACTCAAATCCATATTAAAAATAATCATCACCATTCTATCACTGTCCAGCATCACAAGTTAACGTATGAACATCTCCACGAAATTGTCTCCTTCCTCCTTTCTCTTCTCAGTGGGCATTTTCATATCAACATGCCACTGTCTTAGACAAGATTCTCTGGGTGCCAACAAACAGAAACCTATACAAAGGTTCAGTTCAGTTCAGTCGCTCAGTTGTGTCCGACTCTTTGCAACCCATGAGTCGCAGCATGCCAGGCCTCTCTGTCCATCACCATCTCCCGGAGTTCACTCAGACTCACGTCCATCGAGTCCGTGATGCCATCCAGCCATCTCATCCTCTGTCATCCCCTTCTTCTCCTGCCCCCAATCCCTCCCAGCATCAGAGTCTTTTCCAATAAGTCAACTCTTCACATAAGGTGGCCAAAGTACTGGAGTTTCAGCTTTAGCATCATTCCTTCCAAAGAAATCCCAGGGCTGATCTCCTTCAGAATGGAGTGGTTGGATCTCCTCGCAGTCCAAGAGACTCTCAAAGAGTCTTCTCCAACACCACAGTTCAAAATCATCAATTCTTCTGTGCTCAGCCTTCTTCACAGTCCAACTCTCACATCCATACATGACCACAGGAAAAACCATAGCCTTAACTAGACCGACCTTAGTCGGCAAAGTAATGTCTCTACTTTTGAATATGCTATCTAGGTTGGTCATAACTTTTCTTCCGAGGAGTAAGCGTCTTTTAATTTCATGGCTGCAGTCACCATCTGCAGTGACTTTGGAGCCCAAAAAAATATCAGGGAAATGCAAATCAAAACTACAATCAGAAGTCAGCAAAATGGCAAAGTAGGGAGGCTCCACATTCTCTAATCTGACAGAAACATAAAGAAAAATACAAGTAGTAACTGTCAGAACCAATGCTGTTAAAACTACGGAAAACAGCAAAAGGTTCACAATAGCCAAGCAAATACTGAATGAAGGAAAAGGCAGTTTCCCACCAGTAGGACAGCTCTGCGGGGTTTCCGAGTGCGGGCCCCATCCCTTCGGTGATGCAGGGGCAGCCCTCACTCACATCTGCAGCCCGGGTCCCTAGCTCCACGGAGAGCAGAACAGAGCTTACTCACAAATGAGTGTGTCTGCTCTCATCTGTCTGGGGACCCCCTGAAGGACTAACGGAAGGCGCTCAGCTCTTTTTCACCTCACATGGAACTAGGGCTAGGAAAGCAAGAGTCATTTGAAAACTCGGAGAGCAGAACTAAGGATGAAAGATGCCTGTGCCAAAAGCTTTCTGTCTACACATGTAACGGATCACCCAGATGCAGGAGCAAAAGCTGGGGATGGGGGGTCCTCTTTGACAAACTCAGTACAGATGGCGATTCAGAAGACAGTGTGCATGTCCACAGCTAGATGCAGCCTCAGAAACACCTGAGAAAACGCTAAGCGTCTACCTTGCATTTATCACTGGGCTCCATGCAAGCCTGGCGAAGGACTGAGACTGCCCCAGAACAGGGCTGATCCACCGAGCCCAGGAGAGACATTCTTCTACTTGTTTGTTTAGGACTTTGGGCGGAAGGGGGAATTAAGTCAGCTGCTGTCACTCAAAGCAATCTGTCAAAACACTAGCTGAACACCGGCAAAGGAACAGAAAACAGCGTGCTGCGATTCATGGGGTCGCAAAGAGTCGGACACGACTGAGCGGCTGAACTGAACTGGACTGAACACATGACAAGGAATCGTCTTTGCAAAGAATGGTTTTGAAAAATCACTAAACAAATTACAGCCTTCAACAATCAAAAAAAAAACCCTGTGGAAAATGGAGAACATAATTCACAAAAATATCACATCATAATATTCATATTATGTCAACCAAAAAATCATAAGACATAAAAAGAAACAGCAAAGTATTCCCCATTCAAAGAAAAATAATTTACTGTAATGTCCCTTAGGAATTCCAGACATCATGCTTATTGGGCAACATGAAAAAGAAAAAACAATGTATCACCAAAATTAATAAAGTATCAATGAAGAAATATAAATTATAAAATGGAACCAAACAGAAATTTTGAAGCTGAAAATTACAGTAACTACAATATTAAAAAAAGGCACCTTAGCCACTCAAGAGTGATTTCAGCAGGCAAAAGAAAAATCAGTAAGAGGAGATTTGAAATTATTGAATCTGAGGCAAAGGGAAAAGGTATGCAGTTAAACAAAGCCTAAGGAGCCTGATGGGACACCACCAAGCTGACCAACAGAGACATTAGGGGAATTTCAAGGAAAGAAGAGAAAAGAAAAGGGACATGGAAAGTATTAGAAGAAGTCAAAAATCCTCCCAAATGAGATGAATTCCATGAATCCACAAAGTCAAAACCCTCCATAAACTCTACGTAAGATAAACTCATTATAATCAAACTGCTGAAGTGCAAACACAGAGAGAGAAATCTGAAAGCTGCATTAGAGAAAGGACTTGCCAAATACAGGAAACCCTCAAGAAGATAAAAAGTTGGTATCTCATGTCAGAAAGCAAGGAAGCCCAAAGGTAGTCAGATGACATGCTCATGTACTGAAGGAAAAAAACGGAAGTAATGAATGAAAGCGACTAAACACAGAATGGATAAACATCTTGGGGTATTAGCACAGACCTACATTCAGTATCTTATGGTAAGCCATAATGGGAAAAAAGAACACTTAACAAAGAGAGTGTGTGTATAAATAAGGCACTTTGCTGTGCAGCAGAAATTGACAATGTTGAAAGTCAATTATACGTCAATCTTTAAAAAACAAAGAAAAAACCTTGTAATGGTTCATCTATGTGTCAACTTACCTGGCCTCCAGGACACGTAGACATTTGGTCAGATGTTATTTTGGGTGTTTTGGGTGTTTCTGGCCAAAGTTAACATCTGAATTGGCTGCCTGAGTAAAACAGATACCCTCTGTAAATGTGAGTAAGCCTCATCCAGTCAACTACAGACCTAAACAGGCAAAAAGGCCAAGTGAGAAGGAATTCCTCCTGCCTGAATGCACTGAGCTGGGACTTCAATCTTCTCCTGCCTTTGGGCTCAAATTGAAACAACGGTTCTTCTTGGACCTCAAGTTTGCCAGCTTTCAGTGCTGCAAGTTACATGACCGGTTCTCCTGGTCCTCAGGCCTTCAGACTAAGACTGGGACTGCCCTACCGGCTGTCTTCCACCTTCAGCTTGCAGAAGATAGATCTTAGGACTTTTCAACTTCCATAAGTACATGAGCCAATCCCTTATAATAATTCTCTTCCTAAATATATATATATATATATATATGTATACACACACACACATATATATATGTATATATATGTATTATATAATCACACATACATACCACACCTTATTGGTTCTTTTTCTCAGGAAAACCCTGCTTGATACAACTGTCAAGCAAGAATCCTATGCCTGGCAACACTGCCTTTCAAAAAGAGAGAAATAAAGACACTGCCTCAGGGGCCTCCCTGGTGGCTCCGAGGGTAAGGAATCTGCCTGCAAAGCAGGAGACCCTGGATCAGGTAGACCCCTGGAGAAGGCACAGCAGCCCACTGCAGCAGTTCCGCCTGGAGAAGGCCACAGACAGAGGGGCCTGGCTGGCCGTGACCCGTGAGGCCAGGAGCAGCTGGACATGCCTGAGGGACTAGCACTCCCACTTTCACAGAGACACTCCCAGATAAACAGAAGCCGGCAGAGTTCATTACCACCAGACCTATCCTATAAGTAGAACCAAAAGAAGTCCTTAAGTCTAAATGAAAAAAACAAAGACACTAGAAAGTAACACCGCGGCATGTGAAGAAATAGAGATCTTCAGTGAAAGTGAACACACGGGCAAACACGGAGACCACTATTATTGCATCGCTGATCTGTAGCCTCACTGTTAGAAAATGCGAGCCGACTCACTGGAAAAGACCCTGCTGCTGGGAAAGACTGAAGACAGGAGGAGAGGGGATGACGGGGGATGAGACAGTTGGACAGCATCACCGACTCAATGGCTGTGAGTGTGAGCAAGCTCCGGGAGACGGTGAAGGACAGTGAAGCCTGGCGCACTGCAGTCCAAGGGGTTGTAAAGAGGTGGACGCGGCTGAGCAACTGAACTACAAACTTCACTGTTTATATCCTCCACAACTTAAAAACAAATACATGTTTGTCATTATGTATTTATGTGGCTGATTAACAATGTATTCAGCATAAAGATTTAATTTGTGACAACAACACAAACAATTGGAAAACCAAAGTGGTGTAGACGTGCAGATATACATGCTACTGCAGTTAAGCTGGTATCAATTTGAACTAGATTGTTACAAATTTAGGATGTTAACAGTCATCCTCATGGTACCCACAAAGAAAATAACTAAAAATGTAGAGTTCACTCCAAAAATCAATTAAACACACCAAAAAAAGACAGTAAACACACAAATTACCTAAACTAACTCAAGAAGAATTAGAAAGAATTCAACGACCAGAATTACTAAAGAAGTAGCATCAATGACCAAAAACTTCCCAACAGAGAAAAGCCTAAGAACAAGTGGGTTCACTGGTGAATTAGGCCAGACATTTAAAGAATTAACACCAATCTTTGTCAAACTCTTCCCAAAAAAGTAAAGAGGAAGGAAGACTTCCTAACTCATTCCGTGAAGCCAGCGAAGCCAGCATGGTCTGGATACCAAGGACAAAGGTGTTACAGGAAAGAGAACTGAAGGCCAACACCGTTTGTGAAAATAAACACAAAATCTCAACAAAGTTCTAGCAAGCTCAACTCAACAGCATATTAAAAGGATTACATACTATTACTAAGAGGGATTTACCCCAAGAACTCCAGGATGATTCAACATAAGCAAATCAGTCAATGAAATTCAGTTTAACAGTATGAGAGGGAAACACACACACATAGTCATATCAATTGATGCAGAAAATGCATGTAAGGGCATCCAGACCAACCTATCATGATAAAAGCACTTAGAAAACCGGAATTTGTAGGGAACTTCCTCAACCTGATAAAGGGCATCCCAGAAAATCCAGAGGTAAGAGCATATTCCATAGCAAAGACAATTCTTTCCCCCTAAGATCAGAAGAAAGACTAGGACGCTCGTTTTTAGTGCAATTCAGCAATGTAGTAGAAGTTCTAGCCAGAGCAATTAGATAAGAAAATAACAACAGGCATTCAATTTGGAAGTAAAACTATCGCTATTCAGTGAAATCATCAGACACAATTTTTTTAATCTGAAAGAATCCACAAGAAAGCCACTAAAGCTAATTTCAGCAAAGTTGCAGGGTGCAAAATCAACACACAAAAATTAGTTGTGTTTCTATATACCTGCAATGAATGACCTAAAAAGAAATTAAGAACAGTACAGGTTTCCCCCACTATCCACAAACAGATCATTCCCATGAAAGCTTTCATAAGCTAAAATGGTGCAAAGCAAAAAAGCAATTACCTTAGGACACATCTTGCTAACAACGCAGAAAATAAATCAAGATAAAGCAGAGTTTAAAGCCATGGCGGCTTGAGGCTGAGATGCTGAGTGTGGCCTTCCTGTTCCCTTCTCCAGACATACAACAGCTTGCACATACTGGAGAATAAAATTTACCTCTCCACAGGCTGATTCTCAAAATCCTCTACAAAGTGGATCTGAACCACCTCAATGTCACTTCATGTCATTCTTGAGCACTAAACATCAGCATTCCAAAAGGGTTCATTATCCGCTTTAGCATTCTACGGCTCTCTCACCCTCGAGCTTTTTCTTAAAACTTTCTCTGCTTAGGTCCTCACCCTCCGGGATCTGAGTCTTCATTTTTCTCTCAAAGTCTAAGATGTCTAAGATCATCAAGTCTAAGATGTCATTAAATTGTAAGACATCTGCCAATTTTAGAGATGCTAGAATGTGGAAAACATATAAGGCTAGACGCAGTATCTTCCTCCTCTAAATTCTCTCAATACAATGAGTATATTTCTATTTAACTTGTCTCTTAAAGCTTTGAATTATGACTTAATGTCTGCTGACCCCTATTAGGTTACATGCCTCTTGAGAACAAAATTTCTGTGCTGCCCATCTATGACATAGTAGAAATTTCACTGAAGTTTGAGTAAGAAAATACAGACTGCAGTGTGTAAAGGAAGGAAACAGCACTAATGGCACCTATCTCACATTTATTAGCAGAATAAATTAGAGAATATACATTAGAATCAATGTGTAAAGTGGATCTTATTCAAATGCAGGATTTTGATATTTTAAAAGATATATTTACTAAAATGAAATGTCACACTGCAAATCTGTCACTCTTCAGTATCAGACGCTACATTAGAGACTATAGGAAACTGTTCTCCAGGGACTTTCACAGGAAATCATGGCCTGGCTCTAGGAGGGCAAAGTGCCCCAGGCACTCCAGAGCAACCGGGCCTCAGGCCAGGGGCGGCTCCCAGGCCTGCTTCCAAGAGCAAGGTCTGTGACTGGCCCCCTGTCTGTAGCCCTGGGAGTCTCAAGTAGAATGAGCAACAGAATATCCAAGGAGTATGTGTACTTTGAAAATAAAACAGCAGTTTGTTCTTTTCTTTAAAAATTGTACTACTTATTCTGAATCTGCAAACAACAAAAAGAATCACTGACTGAGATTTTCCTTATGTCCGTCAAGCTTTCAGCCTTTTGAGCCTTTGCTCAAGCTTTGTCCAGCAGCATCTCTTCTGCCTCACTCTATGGGTTCTGAACAATCTTTCGGAGCTCAGGTCAAGCTTCCCAACTCATGAAAATGTCCATAAACCGCAGGACCACACTAACAGCTCTGGCCTATGTGCTCAGTCGATCAGCTGTGTGACCCCAGGGACTTGCAGCCCGCCGGGCTCCTCAGCGCCTCCCTCGAGTCTCTACGAAAGCATGTTCCCCTCTGTGATTCACCAGACAGTCCACTGAAATTCTAAAATGAAAGTATCCTTTAAAAGGAAAATCTCTTCCAGTAGACTATGCCGCAAAACCAAGAGCAAAGTGTTTTCAACTTTCTAGTTCATTCACCTAACACAGTGCCACCCAAGAACTGTGCTCACTGAACCAGAATGCTGGTCTGCATGTCAGTTTTAAAGGGATTCTTTCTTCCCATGGCTACAAAACAAAAACAAGAGGGTTTTGCTTAGTTTTAGTTTTTTGTTTTGGGGTATTTTTGGGGGGGAGGGCTGTTCTTTAGCAAAGTCTTCTTAGCGAATGCTCAGGTACACAGATATATTGATGAATACTATACAATAGCAAGACAGTTGTTGAGCTGGTCAACTAAATGCTTTCAGATACATTCTGAAATGTATCTGGATTAATTACCCCAGAATTAATTACCCTGTGCTGCTCTGTATCACAGGCAACCGCACTTCCAAGCAGCCCTGCCCTCTGGCTTCTTGGAAGATCTGGGGAGGCCCTGACGGGCACTAAACAGAAGAAGAGGGAAAAGGTGGAGGGCTTCTCCCGACACAGGCTGGACAGAAGCTTTCTTTCCCGGGACTCCCTTCTCCTCGAGACAGCCCTGCACACATACAGTCCCAGCCAGGACACAGCCTTAGCAGGATCACAGACGCTTCCAGAGTGCTTCATGTCTGTCTTTCAGCTGGCCTCCTGGCTTCACACCAATTACCCCTGCATCTGGTTCCTGGATTAACTTTCTTCTTGAAAGACCCACTGTGGTCATTATTTTCTGGATGACTCCTGACTGGTTCTGTTTTAAAATGTCATTTATGTGTATCAAACAGTATAGCACCTCAGCATACCAGGGCAAAAAACTTTTAATCCTGAACAAAGCTTATTACATAAAAATATTATTCTAAATACAGAGGGTAGGAAAGGAAAAAAAGAACCATGTACTAATTCCTAAAAGTAAAGAATCTCGCACTTTTTTCATACCAAAGTGTTCCTCACTGGAATGAAGTCTTTCCTTAGCTGCAATGTTTGCCTGAATTAAGTCAATCACTCATAATAAAAATGTCACTTTTTACAAACTTATTTGGTAAAGGGAAAATTGGAAAGATCATGGTACTTGGAGTCACTGCAGGCCAAGACATCTGCTCAAAGGGAAAAAAATGTTAAAGCCCTCCTGTCAGTGACACATCATTCAAATCCACAAAATTCTGCCCTTTTTAAAGACGAATCCAGTTAAAAAATAAACCTTTAACCATTAATCTTATTTCATAATTTTTAAAAGATCATAAAGTATTTGCAAAGATATGCTTAAACATACGGAATAAGGTAAAAATTGTAAACTGTTCAGTGTTAACAACTGATGACTACAGGACTTCACGACTTCCCTTTCACGTGATCGTTAAGCGAAATTCCTGAAGTAAGAGTCAATCTAACTCATCATCCATAAAATATTTCAGGAAATGAAAACACTTTAGGGCAGAGAGAATATTATTTTATTAAACAGTATTTCTTAATCACTGAATTAGTTTGTTCTTTATCTCCACAGAAAAATACATAATTCTGCACAACAATCCCCAATCTTAAAGCAAAATATCAATTTAATGTTGCAGACTTTAGAATGAGATCTCTAAAGAGGGCTGTGTACGTGTACTCAGTCATGTCCAATTCTTTGTGACCCCATAGACTATAGCCCACCAGGCTCCTCTGTCCATGAAATTCCCCAGGAAAGAATACTGGAGTTAGTTGCCATGCCCTCCTCCAGGGGAGCTTCCTGACCCAGGGATCCAACCCGCTGTCTCTTACACCTCCTGCACTGGCAGGGGTATTATGACTAGCGCCACTTGGGAAACCCAATAAGCATTTCCTAAGCAACTCTGCACTGTCAAGCATTTTATGTAAATCACCTCATTTTCCCTAAAACCCCTTAGGCACTATCACCATGAAGAAAGGGAAACTCAGAAAGGAACGTAACTGCTGCGCCAAACAAGAGAAGCAAAATTCAAGTTTGGTCTTGTCTGGCTCTAGTGTCTGGTTGCTCCCTGCTTTCTCTGAAACAGTATTATCAAACTTTCACATTGTTTTACTATAAATAATCAGTTCAGTTCAGTTGCTCAGTCGTGTCCAACTCTTTCCAACCCCATGGACTGCAGTACGACAGGCCTTCCTGTCCATCACCAACTCCAGGAGCTTGCTCAAACTCATGTCCATCTAGTCGGTGATGCTATCCGTTCATCTCATCCTCTGTCGTCCCGTTCTCCTCCCACCTTCAATCTTTCCCAGCACCAAGGTCTTTTCTAATGAGTCAGCTCTTCTCAGGTGGCCTAAGTATTGGAGCTTCAGCATCAGTTCTTCCAATGAATATTCAGGACTGATTTCCTTTAGGATGAACTGGTTGGATCTCCTTGCAGTCCAAGGGACTCTCAAGAGTCTTCTCCAACACCACATTTCAAAACCATTAATTCTTCAGCACTCAGCTTTCTTTATGGTTCAACTCTCATATCCATACATGACTACTGGAAAAACCACAGCTTTGACTAGATGGACTTTTACTGGCAAAGTAATGTCTCTGCTTTTTAATATGCTGTCTAGGTTGCTCACAGCTTTTCTTCCAAGTAGTCACTATCTGCAGTGATTTTGGAACCCAATAAAATAAAGTATCTCACTGTTTCCATTGTTTCCCCATCTATTTGACTGAAGTGATGAGATCAGATACCATGATCTTTGCTTTTTGAATGTTGAGTTTTAAGCCAGCTTTTTCACTCTCCTTTTTTCACCTTCAAGAGGCTCTTTAGTTCTTCTTTGCTTTCTGCCATAAGGGTAGTGTCATCTGTGTATCTGAGGTTACTGATATTTCTCCCAGCAATCTTGATTCCACATTCCAGCTAGCACTTCATCCAGCCCAGCATTTCTCATGATGTACTCTGCATATAAGTTAAATAAGCAGGGTGACGATATACAGCCTTGACTTACTCTTTCCCAATTTGGAACTAGCCCATTGTTCCATGTCCAGTTCTAACTGTTGCTTCTTGACCTGAATACAGATTTCTCAAGAGGCAGGTCAAGTGGTCTGGTATTCCAGTTTGTTGTCATCTACATAGTCAGAAGCTTTGGCGTACTCAATGAAGCAGAAGTAGATGTCTTTCTGGAACTCTCTTGCTTTTTCAATGATCCAACTGATGTTGGCAACTTCATCTCTGGTTCCTCTGCCTTTTCTAAATCCAGCCTGAATATCTAATCTAGCTCTCAGTTCACATACTGTTGAAGCCTGGCTTGGAGAATGTTGAGCATTACTTTGCCAGAGTGTAAGATGAGTGCAATTGTGTGGCAGGTTGAACAGTCTCTGGCTTTGCCTTTCTGTGGGATTGGAATATAAATAATACTTCTTGAATAAAGAGAAGAGAGAGCTTGTAAGCATCCACAGGGTGCAAGCTCTGCACATAAAGAGATCACAGGATTTACCTCAGAAAGGTTGTAAGGAGTTACCAATTATCAACCACTTCTCACTGAACAAAAGCCCTAAAATGAGAAGCATCTCTGAGCCACCCTCTAACCTACTCCCTTAGCTGTGTACATACACTGATAGAACAACATTGATAGACCTTGGTTATTTATTCCTCCTAGTTTTCTGATTAGGGTCTGAAAACTCAGTAAAATCTGAATTATTATCCTAGGTCTTATATGCAGATTTTGACATCTCCTTTCTATTCCCTATGCAGTCCCCGATATCCTACATAATACTTCATTTTTCGAAACACCTGTTCTACTGAAGGATACATTTCACACCACACCCCAGTACACAAGACAAAAATGTCCTGGTGACCACATTTACCAGAGAAGGCAATGGCAAGTCACTCCAGTGCTCCTGCCTGGAGAATCCCATGGATGGAGGAGCCTGGTAGGCTGCAGTCCATGGGGTTGCTAGGAGTTGGACACGACTGAGCAACTGAACGATTTCACTTTTCACTTTTATGCATTGGAGAAGGAAATGGCAACCAACCGCAGTGTTCTTGCCAGGAGAATCCCAGGGACGGGGGAGCCTGGTGGGCTGCCGTCTATGGGGTCGCGCAGAGTCGGACCCAACTGAAGCAACTTAGCAGAAGCAGCACCGACCTCGCTGTGCAGCATGCACTGGACATTTCCTAATTTTATTTTAAATACTGGAAACAACCCACTATATGGACCTCACAAACCACTACCATGCAATCGTAACACCACTCTACAACCTAATCCCATTAAGGTAGTGCTCACATGACCTGAGTGCTTTTCCTTCCTCTTCCTCTTCCTCTCCAAACTGGAGGAGGAGAAGTTACTGAGAAAAAGCAAAGGAAAGGGAAAAGGCACCACGTGTCCCAAGGGTTTACTCCAAAGTATGATGGTCCATGGGATTATCTGCATTACTGTACTTTAATACTATGGTGAAACTTATTTTTTAATGAAAGTTAAAATTTACCATTTCTAGCATTTTTAACTGTAGAATCCAGCAGCACTGAGCACATCCACAACGCCCCACCGTCGCCACAATTCCCTTTCAGAGCTCTCCAACAGAGACTCGACACCAGTTAAAGCACTAGCTCCCTGTCGCCTCTCCCTGGCCCCTGCAGCCTG
>SJYF01000236.1:2740844-2750848 GCA_006410515.1 Procapra przewalskii | reverse complement strand
CTGCAGTCACCATCATTGTAAAGGAAAAGGGATACAAAATTATATGCATTATGATTCTAGCTGGTTTTTAAAAATTGCGTATGGCTATGTATATACTACATGGCCTCTATATAAATTTATAAAACATTGCAGGCAAAACTAGAAGAAAACCACTATATTGAATATAGTGGATATTTGTTGTCTGACTGTTTATGCACAATTTTAATAGTCTTCTATATCCTTTTTGTGGTTTCAAAATGTTCTGCAGTGAACATATATTATTTTTGCAATCAGGTATTATTTTTATAGTCAGAAAAAAAAGAGAGACACTTTAAAATCAGCTCTTCTCTGTGAGAACAGAGCATTCTGCCCTCAAATTATTGTGTGGCAAGATAAATCTGAGGCTTGCACTTCTTTTCATCCTTGATGATAGCTGAGAGAAAGTGCTTTCTTTCATTTTAGGATTACTCCAGACTCCCACATGAAGGTTCTCCCTGGCTTCTCTCTGGGGTGAACTTTACAACAAACTTTTAAAGATTAAAGCAGCAGCATTATTCACAGGGGCGAATAGGAGGAAGCAATCCAAGTGTGCATCTATAGATGAATAATTTAATAAAATGTGGTATATATTCAAAATGAATAATCAGCCTGAAAGAGGAAGGAACTTTTGACATATGTACAAGACAGATGAACTTTGAGGATATTATGCTAAGTGAAATAAGCCAGTCACAAAAAAACAAATATTGCATGATTCCACTTATATGAGGTCCCTAGAGTCATTAAATTCTAGACAGAAGGTGGAAAAGATAGAAGTTAGAACTGTGGTTGTCAGAGGCTGAGGGATGAGACATTCTTAACATGGAGTTTTAGTTTTACAGGATGAAAGAGTTGTGGAGATTTCACAATGAAACAGTGAGGATGTACTTAGCACTATTGAACCGGACGTTGAGAAGAGTGTAAATTTCATGCTAAATGATGAATTTTATGTTGAAATATATTTAACCACAGGCTTCCTGGGTAGCTCAGCTGGAAAAGAATCTGCCTGTAATGCAGGAGACCTGGGTTCAATTTCTGGGTCAGGAAGTTCCCCTGGAGAAGGGATAGGCTACCTACTTCAGTATTCTTGGCCTTCCCTGGTGGCTCAGATGGTAAAGAATCTGCCTGCAACGCAGGAGATCTGGGTTCGGTCCCTGGGTTGGGAAGATCCCCTGGAGGAGGGCATGGCAACCAGCTTCAGTATTGTTGCCTGGAGAATTCCATGGACAGAGGAACTTGGCAGGCTACAGTCCATGGGGTCACAGAGAGTCGGACCTGACTGAGTGACTAAGCACAGCGCAGCACATTTTACCACAATAAAAATAAATGAATAAAGAGTAAACCAGGAAGAGAAAAAAGGGCAGAAAGAAAGGCTTCCTCAAGAGACGGGCGCACCAGACCACCTGACCTGCCTCCTGAGAAGTCCGTGCGCAGGTCAGGAAGCAGCACTTAGAGCTGGACGTGGAACAATGGACTGGCTCCAAACTGGGAAAGGAGTACGTCAAGGCTGTATATTGTCACCCTTTTTATTTAACTTATATGTAGAGTACATCATGAGAAATGCCAGGAGGGATGAAGCACAAGCTGAAATCAAGATTGCTGGGAGAAATATCAATAACCTCAGATGCGCAGATGACGCCACGCTGATGGCAGAAAGTGAAGAGGAACTAAAGAGCCTCTTGATGAAAATGAAAGAGGAGACTGAAAAAGCTGGCTTAAAACTCAACATTCTGAAAACTAAGATCATGGCATCTGGTCCCATCACTTCATGTCAAATAGATGGGGAAACAAAGGAAACAGTGACGAACTTTATTTTCTTGGGCCAAAATCAGTGCAGATGGTGACTACAGCCATGAAATTAAAATACATTTGCTCCTTGGAAGAAAAGCTATGACCAACCTAGATAGCAAATTAAGAAGCAGAGGCATTACTTTGCTGAGAAAGTTCCCTTTAGTCAAAACTATAGTTTTTCCAGTAGTTATGTATGGATGTGAGAGTTGGACTATAAAGAAAGCTGAGTGCCGAAGAATTGATGCTTTTGAACTGTGGTATTGGAGAAGACTCTTGAGAGTCCCTTGGACTGCAAGGAGATCCAACCAGTCCATCTTAAAGGAAATCAGTCCTGAATATTCATTTGAAGGACTGGTGCTGAAGCTGAAACTCCAATACTTTGGTCACCTGGTGTGAAGAACTGACTTGTTGGAAAAGACCCTGATGCTGGGAAAGATTTAAGGTGGGAGGAGAAGGGGATGACAGAGGATGAGATGGTTGGATGACATCACCGACTCAATGGACAGGAGTTTGAGCAAGCTCCGGGAGCTGGTGATGGCCAGGGAGGCCTGGCGTGCTGTGGTCCATGGGGTCACTAGAGTCCGATATGATTGAGTGTCTGAACTGAACTGAACTGATGTAGCACAAGCAAGGTGAACTGCATCACTAGCAGAACCTTAGAACTGGGCCATAGGGACCTCACCTTTGATTACTGCAAGTCTTCATATGCTAAATCTGTTCCCTGCTTTATTAATTCTGTGAAATGAAATCTCTGCATATCAAGTTGTCATCAGTTAATGGATACTTGAATAATTTTTAGCATACCCACAGATTAAGCTTTCTTAAAACACATTCTTTTAGGGACTCTTCATTGGGAGGTCAACACTGTGAAAAAGTGGTCTGTTCATGGGTTTAGGCTTTATTTTCATGCAAAGTTCTATGTGTAGCTGAATCTGTGTATTTTTATAAAAGAAGTCTCTTTGTTCTTAACACACTTTCAAGAGGCATCCAAGTTTGAGAACCACTGTTACAAGGACTGTTCTCTGTGTGGTTTCGTCTCCTAAATTCCACCGCCCGCGTGCTTCAGATATCTAACAGTATGTGGAAATGACTTTATGCGTATAAGTTATGATGTGAGAGTGACTTTTCACTGTTGGAAGTTCACAGTGGATATTTTCCTCCATATTCAGAGAGGGCATGAGTGCATAGAACAGTCGAGGATGGTCTGTGTGCATTGCATTCCAGACTCTGTTTTCTGTCTGGCCAGGGTCTGCAGGTGACTCTTGTCTCCTAACCCATTTATTTGTTTCTCTTCGGCTGCAATGAGTCTTCGTTGCCCAAGTTGTTCAGTTCAGTCGCTGACTGCAGCATGGCAGGCCTCCCTGCAGCTGCTGCTGCGGCTGAGTTGCTTCAGGCGTGTCCGACTCTGTGCGACCCCAGAGATGGCAGCCCACCAGGCTCCTCTGTCCATGGGATTTTCCAGGCAAGAGATCTGGAGTGGGGTGCCATTGCCTTCTCCAGCCAGGCCTCCCTGTCCATCGCCAACTCCGGGAGCTTGCTTGAACTCCCGTCTGTCTAGTCAGTCGCAGGAGTTTTCTAGTTCTGGGAAGTGGGAGCTACTCTTCATTTCAGAGCACGGGTTCTAGGGAGTGTGGACTTCAGCAGTGCGGTGCATGGGCTTACCTGACCTGTGGCGTGCCAAGCCTTCCCAGACCAGGGGTGGAACTCATCACCCCTGCAATGGTAGGTGAATTCTTAACCGCTGGACCACCAGGGAAGTCTCTAATCTCTGTTTATTTTGCCTGCATATGTGCCAGGATGCAACTTTTAAAGACATTTGTGAATGTTTCTTCGAGCTTATGTATTTATTTAATGGTCACTTTAAAACAGTAGTTTAAAAAATTTCTTGGTAGTGGCTCTCAGAAATGTATTTTATAGTATAATCCATTTCACATATAGTCTCGCAGATATATACACGGAACAAAAGTGACTCTGAAATACCCTGACTCTATGTGAAACACCGGCATTTTCTCTCCTATTCCACTCCATTCTGTCCTATTTCATGTCACTCTTCTACGTTAGTTATGAGAAGAACTGCTACTTGGAACCTGCTTTATCAGTGTTTCTCAAAGTAAAGTTCTCTAATTTAGCTGTGCATGAAGGTCACTTGTGTACATATGTCCTAAGTCGTTTCAATTATGTCCAGCTCTCTGTGACCCCATGGGCTGTATCCCGTCAGGCTCCTCTGCTCTTACAATTCTCCAGGGAAGAATACTGGAGTGGGTTGCCGTGTCTTCCTCCGAGGATCTTCCCAACCCAGGGACAGAACTCGCGTCTCTCTACGTCTCCGAGTTCTTTGCCACTAGTGGCCACCTGGGAAGCAGCCCTAAGATCACTTAGGGAGCTTTAAAATCCTGATGGCTGGCTGTACCCCTTATTCCCTCTCCCTCCCCATTCCCGCTGCTGAAGATTGTGATTTAATTGGTCTGGGGAAGAACCTGGGTCTGGGGACTCTTAAAAAGCAACTTCTGTGATTCTAACCTGAAGCCAGAGTTAAGAAACATAGATTTAAATTGATTTCACAATCCTCTGGGAGGTCTCATCTCTCAGTTTGAAAAAATGTTTGAAATAGCCTCTTTCAGTTTTGTTTGATGGTATATCAAATATACAAAGTTTTTCTTGCTTTTGTTTTTTGAAATAATATTTATTTTCTCTTCATTACCTATTCAAATACACTCCATACAAGACCAAGGCTTACGTTTGCCCCTGTATCTTTGTACTTGAATAAACTCCCTCGCAATCATTTGCTTCTCAAACTTTAATGTATATAAGAATCACCCGGGATCCTTGTTTTAATGAAGATTCTGATTCAGCATGTCTGGGGTGGGACTTGAAATCTACACTTTAATGAGTTCCTAGGCACAGCTGATACTGCCGGTCCTCAGACTACACATTGAGTAGCGAGGTGGTAGACAAGGATGCCTCCGCTCTCTCTTCTAACTGAACCATTCTGTATTCTCTGGCCAGCTGGTTCTGTGCCCTTTTGTTGGGGGTAAACATTGGCTGAAACCACCCTCCCAGGCCAGGCACCAAATTGACCATTTGCATGAGCTATCTTATGACAGGAGGCACTGATAAGGAGCATGGGACTAACAAGTCAATCCCCGACTGGAAGAATTTGGGAAAAGTCAGGAGACACCCCATATCCCACCGACTCCCAGAACCCTCCTTGCTGGAATCCATGTTGGCTGAGCGGTGAGGGCGCCCCCAGGAAGGACCCTGGGTCAGAATGATCAGCCACAGACAACCCGGGAACGAACCCCCTCACTGTAAACCCGAGCCCGCGGGCCGCGTGCAGAGCCATCCTCCCGGGGCCCCACACCCTGCTGCTCGGCCCGGGGCCCCTGCCCAGCTACGAGTCCTGCTTTGTCAGCATGCGTCTCCTCGGGTAATTCATTCCTAGTGTTAGGCGAGAACCCGCTCTCGGGCCCTGGAAGGGGTCCCCCATCCTGCAACACTTTCTCTTTGTTATTTATAGTTTCCCACAAACCTTGACAGTGAGTGGTATTTTACTTCCGTCCGGTGATACAGCAAGTAACTTCCCGATGTGACGAGGATGCCAGGGAGTCCACTCCTCTGCACCAAGGGGGCAGTTCCATGAAACTTATGAACCCTAGGCATCAAACCAGGAAACACCCATTTCACTACACAAGTCCGAATTGGTATCTCTGATTCTATGTCCCTTACTGTGCATGAGAATGTATACATGTGTGTTCACTTGTAATAAATTTTCACATTGTAAGCATTCTTTCTGATCGTTCAAACTGAATAATGCTTTCACAGGAAGATCTGTGTGCTTGTATTTAGCACTACTTCCCTCGTGGCTCGGAGGTTAAAGCGTCTGCCTGCAATGCGGGAGACCAGAGTTTGATCCCTGGGTTGAGAAGATCCCCTGGAGAAGGAAATTGCAACCCACTCCAGTATTCTTGCCTAGAGAATCCCATGGATGGAGAAGCCATGTACTCTACAGTCCATGGGGTTGCGCAGAGTTGGACGTGACTGAGCAACTTCACACACACACACACACACACACACACACTTGCATGAATGTTTACATGAAGATTGACAAAGTCTGTCTCTTACTAGTGTAGAAGCACTTTAAGGACTAGGTCTTACTCAACTTTACATCACCAAAAAGCCTACTAGCCTCTCAGTGAATGGCTGTGGCTTTGAAGAGTGGTAGTGTTAGTCAACTGTTACCATGGTAGTGCTCAGTGGCATCAGTTCAGTTCCGTTCAGTCGCTCAGTCGTGTCCGACTCTCTGCGACCCCATGAATCGCAGCACACCAGGCCTCCCTGTCCATCACCAACTCCCGAAATTCACTCGGACTCATGTCAGAGTCAGTGATGCCATCCAGCCATCTCATCCTCTGTCGTCCCCTTCTCCTCCTGCCCCCAATCCCTCCCAGCATCAGAGTCTTTTCCAATGAGTCAACTCTTCCCATGAGGTGGCCAAAGTACTGGAGTTTCAGCTGTAGTATAAGTGGCTTAAATTAATTGACATTTAGTTAGCTCTTTGGGCCATGGTTCAGTCCTTTGGCTTGGGCTCAGTATGTAGCTCACCTGGTCCAGACGGGACTACTCATCAGATGGTAGGTTCTCTCTTGCCAGGTGACAGGGGTTGCTGCCGAACTAAACTTGGGTCTGTTCGCCCCCAGGCAGTAAAGCCAACTCTGTTGACACTGGGTTGTGATGAAAGACAGTGTGGTATTTATCGCGGGCGCCAAGCAAGACTGGATGAATCACAAACTGGAATCAAGATTGTCGGGAGTAATAACCACCTCAGATATGCAGAAAGTGAAGAGGAACTAAAGAGCCTCTTGATGAAGGTGAAAGAGGTGAGTGAAAAAGCTGGCTTAAGCTCAACATTCAGAAAACTAAGTTCATGGCATCTGGTCCCATCACTTCATGGCAAACAGAATGGGGAAAAAATGGAAACAGTGGCGTATTTTATTTTCCTGGGCTCCAAAATCACTGCAGATGGTGACTGCAGCCATTAAGTTAAAAGATGTTTGCTTCTTAGAAGAAAACCCATGACAAACCTAGACGGCTTATTAAAAAGCAAGACATCACTTTGCTGACAAAAGCAATGGTTTTTCCAGCAGTCTTATACAGATGTGAGAGTTGGACCATAAGGAAGGCTGAGTGCCAAAGAATTGATGCTTTTATTTTTTATTTTTTTTTTTTAGGGTCAGACAAGTCAATCTTTTATTATTTTTCAGGTTTCTTTCTTTTTTAATTTTATTTTTACTTTATTCTATGTTACAATACTGTATTGGTTTTGCCATACATTGAACTGTGGTGTTGGAGGAGATGCTTGAGAGTCCCTTGGACTGCAAGGAGATCCAGCCAGCCCATCCTAAAGGAAATCAGCACTGAATCAGTGGAAGGACTGATGCTGAAGCTGAAGCTTCAATACTTTGGCCGTGTGATGCAAAGGGCTGACTCAGGGGAAAAGACCCTGATGCTGGGAAAGATTGAAGGCAGGAGGAGACGGGGACGACAGAGGAGGAAGTGGGTAGATGGCATCACTGACTCAATGGACATGACTTTGAGCAAATTCAGGGAGATAGTGGAGGACAGGGAAGCCTGGCAGTGCTGCAGTCCATGGGGTCGCTAAGAGTTTGACATGACTTAGTGACTGAACAACAACAAAAGCAAGGAGTTTGGGGAGCTAATGCTCAAAAGGCCCAAACTCCCCAACGGCTTTTTTAGGGAAAAGTTATTAAAGGCAGGGAGAAGGAGAGGGATGTGTAATCAGTTTGTGTACATTCTCCTGATTGCTTGGTGGTCAGGAGTCGGCACCAACAACCTTCTTGTTCCAGGTGGTCTGGGATCTATGTGCTTGTGGTCAGCATGCAATTAACTTCTTCCAGCTGGTGGGGATTTCAGTGTCCTCAAAACAGCTCAAGGATATGTCCTAGAATGTTATCTACAGCCCTTGAGTAGGACCCGAAGATTCTTGACTTTGTTTACTGACTTAAACTATTATTATTTTGTCTTACTTGAGTGTTTTCCTTTGTCTCTACATTTTCTCACTTCTCTGATGAAATTTGTGCTTTGGAACTACGAACACTTAGGAGGCGACAATTTTTCTACAAACAAGAAGCAGGTGGCATATGCCGTGGCACATCCCAGGAAGGCTCCATAGGCCTGTTCAGTTTCAGGGTGACTGGGCATTTTTCTCTCACCTACCAGCATGATTCCTGTCTCATTTTCACTTGCTGGAGGTGGAGTTACGGGAGTACACACTAAGACACATAAGCATTTCTAGTTTCTGCTTGCATGTATTTGGTAATCTGGCTTGGGCAACCTGCCCTACCTAGCCAGGGTCAGGCTGAAGAGGGGCTACAGAGTGCGGTGGCAGAGGAGAGTGAAGGTCTGGAGCCATCAGCTTTTCGCTGTGTCAATCGCAGGAGTTTTCCTCTCCTCCTCCATCTTCACAGCGCCGTCTCTCTAAAACTCCTTGACTGTGTGGGAGTGACATGATGGCACTGGAGTCCTTCCTGATTTTAACTCTGAAACCATCAGTTAGCTCTGCCATAACATAGCGTTTATCGGAAGTGATTTCATCGAAGACTAAGATCTTGCTTTTTACTGGAGTGCAGCCTGGGTTTCATTATCGTCCATTCTCATGTCAGGCGTATCAGCCACAATCCTACCCACCTGCTGGTGTGCGAGTCTTCCAGGCACCGGGCCAGCGTGCAGGGAAGCAGACAGTCATGTGCTTTAATCAGCATCTGTATCTTAATTTGGGGGGGAGGGGTTTCTCTTTGAGCCATGTTCAACAAAAACATAAAAAGTATCTTGAAAACACCTTGATGAAAAGACGTTTACTGACTTTCTCATCAGATGGGAGGAAAGTACTGAACATGCGGATAAGTGGCCAGCAGCACGGATACCTCCAAACTCAAAATAGAAAACCTAATAAATGCTTAGTTTAACAGGGCAATCATAAAGAACCATTGATTGTAATAAAGAGAAAAATAAATAACCGATGACATTCTCAGTGCCCCCTTACTCTTCTGCCACAAGGACGTATATTACATGAAACATATGCCCGTAATTGTGAGGCAAATAGAATCGCTTAAAAAGAGATACTCAACTGACCGCAATAAAGTTTAGACCAAATATCAGAAAACTATTAAGCCTGGCAGTAACACTGATGAGAGCGCTCTTTTCTTACTTGCTTAGTCCTAGGAGGACCACTGACTTGCTGTTTTGTTTCAGCGGGTGGAAGGGTAAACTAATCTCGTTTAATTGGCAGAAGATGCAGAATCTGTGCTTTGCCTCTTCATTACAAAGATGGCGGAGAGCTAACTGGAGCTCCAGTGAGATGATTGGGTTTACTACAGTATTTATTTCCTGGGAAGTCAGAGGTGCACACCTCAGCTCAGTGAGAAACATTCTGCTGGCCTGAAGTAAAACTGTAAAGGAAGGTGGTCATATTTTCAAGTCCTAGCCCAAATCCTTTTCTCTAGGAGATGCTCCTTTGCAAATCATCACTTAGTACCCTAAATGGAGACCTCCAGTTTTCCTTCCTATCAGAAAGGCCCAAAACCTAGTGTTTCATGTCAATGTTAATTATGGTTAACAGGTGAAAGCATTTTCCTCTAAAGGGAATAAAGCTACTGAAGAAAGATTTTATCAGTGAAGATGTATACACCATTAACACCCCTGAAACGGCAGCAAAGTAGGTCTCCTTTACAAGGCAGCATCCTGAAGTTTAGAGTTCACTGGCATATATATACATATAAACCAAAAAGATATCTAGCACATCAGATGGTGAAAGTTTACCAACTGTTGTTTAAATACAGCATGTTGAAGACCTCCGATGGTCTTCCCCTTCTAAAACCCCCCAAAGATACTGCAAAGAGTAAATGCAAATGTCAAAAACAATAAGAAATGAGACAATGGCAGATGAGGTCAGTTAGCAATATTTAGGAAGACTGACGGCTTGTGGTCATGTATGGATGTGAGAGTTGGACTGTGAAGAAGGTTGAGCGCCGAAGAATTGATGCTTTTGAACTGTGGTGTTGGAGAAGACTCTTGAGAGCCCCGTGGACTGCAAGGAGATCCAACCAGCCCATTCTGAAGATCAGCCCTGGGATTTCTTTGGAAGGAATGATGCTAAAGCTGAAACTCCAGTACTTTGGCCA
>SJYF01000236.1:2714153-2725225 GCA_006410515.1 Procapra przewalskii | reverse complement strand
ACACATTCGAGTATTCTTGGGCTTTCCTTGTGGCTTATCTGGAAAAGAATCCACCTGCAATGTGGGAGACCTGGGTTTGATCCCTGGGTTGGGAAGATCCCCTAGAGAAAGGAAAGAATACCCACTCGAGTATTCTTGCCTGGACCATTCCATGGCATTTATAGTCTATGGGGTCACAAACAGTTGGACATGACTGAGCGACTTTCACTTTCACATACACACACACACACACACACACACACACACAAACATACATATATACATATGAACACAATGGATATTTACAGATCATATATACAAATGTGTAAATATAAAATCTCCTTTGCCTTTTGCTTCTGCAAGTGAACAATGTGAAGAAATAGAGGAAAACAATAGAATGTGAAAGACTAGAGACCCCTTCAAATATTTAGAGATACCAAGGGAACATTTCATGCAAAGATGGGCTCAGTAAAGGACAGAAATGGTATGGACCTAACAGAAGCAGAAGATATTAAGAAGAGGCGGCAAGAATACACAGAAGAACTGTACAAAAAAAGATCTTCATGACCAAGATAATCATGATGGTGTGATCACTCACCTAGAGCCAGACATGGTGGAATGAGAAGTCAAATGGGCCTTAGACAGCATCACTACAAATGAAGCTAGTGGAGGTGATGGAATTCCAGCTGAGCTATTTCAAATCCTAAAAGATGATGCTGTGAAAGTGCTGCACTCAATATGCAAGCAAATTTGGAAAACTCAGCAGTGGCCACAGAACTGGAAAAGGTCAGTTTTCATTCCAATCCCCAAAAAAGGCAATGCCAAAGAATACAGAAACTACTATACAATTGCACTCATCTCACACACTCGCCAAGTAATGCTCAAAATTCTCCAAGCGAGGCTTCAACAGTACGTGAACTGAGAACTTCCTGATGTTCAAGCTGAATTTAGAAAAGGCAGAGCAACCAGAAATCAAATTTTCAACATCCGCTGGATCATAGAAAAGGCAAGACAGTTCCAGAAAAATATCTACTTCTGCTTCATTGACTACTCCAAAGCCTTTGACTGTGTGGATCACAATAAACTGTGGAAACTTCTGAGAGAGATGGGAATACCAGATCACCTAACCTGCCTCTTGAGAAACCTATATGCAGGTCAGGAAGCAGCAGTTAGAACTGGACATGGAACAACAGAATGGTTCCAAATTGGAAAAGGAGTATGTCAAGGCTATATATTGTCACCCTGCTTATTTAGCGTCTATGCAGAGTACATCATGAGAAATGCTGGGCTGTAGGAAGCACAAGCTGAAATCAAGATTGCTGGGAGAAATATCAATAACCTCAGATATGCAGATAATACCACCCTTATGGCAAAAAGTGAAGAGGAACTAAAAAGCCTTTTGAAGAAAGTGAAAGAGGAGAGTGAAAAAGTTGGCTTAAAACTCAACATTCAGAAAACTAAGACCATGATATCCAGTCCCATCACTTTATGGCAAATAGATGGTGAAACAAGGGAAACAGTGAAAGACTTTATTTTCTTTGGCTCCAAAGCCACTGCAGATGGTGGCTGCAGCCATGAAATGAAAAGACACCTGCTCTTTGGCAAAAAAGCTATGACCAACCTAGGCAGCATATTAAAAAGCAGAGATAGTAGTTTGCTGACAAAGGTCCATATAGTGAAAGCTATGGTTTTTCCAGTAGTCAAGTATGGATGTGAGAGTTGAACCATAATGAAGGCTAAGCACAAAAGAACTGATGCTTTTGAACTATGGTGTTGGAGATGACTTTTGAGAATCCCTTGGACTGCAAGGAGATCCAACCAGTCCTTCCTAAAAGAAATCAGTCCTTAATATTCATTGGAAAGACTGATGCTCAAGCTGAAACTCCAATACTTTGGCCACCTGATGCGAAGAACTGACTTGTTGGAAAAGACCCTGATGCTGGGAAAGACTGAAGGCAGGAGGAGAAGGATTGGATGGCTGGATGGCGTCACAGACTCAATGGATATGAGTCTGAGCAAACTCGGGGCATTGGTGACGGACCGGGAGGCCTGGGATGCTACAGTCCATGGGGTCACGAAGAGTCGGACACGACTGAGTGACTGAACAACAAGGACAGCAGTAGAGAACTAATCAGGCATATCACCTGTCCTGGAGTGGTTTTATCTGTAGCTTTACATTTTTCCAGACTTCCCTGGTGGCTCAGACGGTAAAGCGTCTGCCTACGATGCGGGAGACCTGGGTTCAATCCCTGGATTGGGAAGATCTCCTGGAGGAGGGCATGGCAACCCACTCCAGTATTCTTGGCTGGAAAATCCCATGGACAGAGGAGCCTGATAGGCTACAGTCCACTGGGTCACAAAGAGTTGGAGGCACCTGAGCGACTTCACTTGCATTTCCCTGTGCTATTTCTGCTGCTAAGCAGGTGCTGAAGTCTTGCAACCTGTAGGCTGTCAGCACGATTCCTCAACAAGCCTAATCAACTTAGGGATGTACCTGGAATCCTGCAACCACCAGTGGATAGGGCATAGAGTGAGTCTTCCTGACATCTGTTTACCACTCTTTTTTTTTTTTAGGTAAATTGAACTTCATTAAAATGTAAAACTGTTGTGCTTCAAAGGACGCCATCAAGAAAGTAGACAGACAACCGTGGATTGGTAGAAAAGATATGCAAAACATGCATCTGATAAGATACTTGTATTCAAAACATATTATAACACATAATTTTATAATATATAAGAACAACTCAATAATAAAAAGACAAAAAGACAATTTTAAAATGAGCATTGAATAGAAATTGTGCTGTGCAAAATGATGACCTCCCAAATATGCCCTTGCTCTAATCCTTGGAGCCTGTGAAAGTGCAAAGAGCTAACCAGTGGACCTCCCAGGGAAGTCCCTAAAAAATGTTGAGTTGTACACTTTAAAGGGGTAAATTATATGGTATGTGAGTTTGATCTCAATAAAGGTTTTTTTCCTTTTTAAAAAAATCATTCAATTAACTCCCATCTATTGTTTGCCCAGTTTGAGCAATTGTTTACATTTTGCTCCATTTACTTTTTCATATTCTTTCTATGCATCTTTTCTGAAACCATCTGTAAATCATTTGGGATGATTTGGGGATGATTGTGGAATACTACTCAACAATAAAAAATTAACTGTTGATACATATAACACAGATGAATCTCATGCAGAGTGAAAGAAGCTAGGCAAGAAAAAGTATCTACTGATGTCACCGTTTGCATGAAACTATGGAAAACGCAAACCAGTCTACATGGGCAGAGAGTAGCTCTGTCGTGTCTGAGGGATAGAATGGGAGGCTGAGGGGAACAAGAGAGAGCGATTATAGACCATTGTTTCGACTGTGGTGAACGTTTCCTAAGTGTATGGTGGTGGTTTGTGCACGCGCAGTCGCGTCTGACTCTTTGTGTCCCCCGTGGACCATAGCCCACCAGGCTCCTCTGTTCAAGGGTTTCTCCAGCCAAGAATACTGGAGTGGACTGCCATTTCCTCCTCCTTACCACTCTTCTTTACCTACCAATCTAGACGCCCTGAAAACCAGTATCAGCAGAAGTGTGGCTTTTTATACAGTGGGATTTAGCTGGTGAGCTTCCCGGGCGGGGCTAGGGGTAAAGAGCCTGTTTGCCGAGGCAGGAGACATGAGAGATGCAGGCTCGATGCCTGGGCTGGGAAGATTCCGTGGAGGAGGGCACAGCAGTCCTGAATTCTCCAGTATTCTTATCCGGAGAATCCCACGGATAGAATCCCAGCCCATGGATAGAATCCCACGCTAGAATCCCATCCCTCTAGCGTGGCAGGCTGGAGTTCACGGGGTTGCAAAGAGTGGAGCACGACTGAAGTGCCTTAGCAGCAGCAGCAGCAGCAGCAGCGTTCAGCTGGTGGCCTCCTCACTGAGGGACCTGTCCTGGAGCCTGGAGCTGGCGGTTTCCACAGCCCTGGCCTGGAACATTTGTGCCTGGATGACCCTCTGTCTTCACTGCTTACCCAGGGTCGAGGCACTGGGATGTTGCCACACTGAACCTGACTGGACTGTTCTGGTTCTCCAGTGGTCCAAATTATTTCATGGGACACATTACTGCCCATGACTTTGACTTTCTGTCCCGTTAACAAGTGAAAAGGAACTCCCTGGTGGCTGAGACAGTAGAGAGTCTGCCTGCAATGGAGGAGAACCAGGTTCCATCCCTGGATTGGGAAGGTCCCCCCTGGAGAAGGACATGGCAGCCCACTCCAGTGCTCTTGCCTGGAGAATCCCAGGGACGGAGGAGCCCAGTGGGCTGCCATCTATGGGGTCGCACAGAGTCAGACACGGCTGAAGTGACTTAGCAGCTCCTGGAGAAGGAAATGGCAACCCACTCCAGTGTTCTTGCCTGGAAAATCCCATGGATGGAGGAGGCTGGTGGGCTATAGTCCATGGGGTCGAAAAGAATCATACACAACTGAGCGACTTCACTTTCAATGAGTGATAAAAAATACCCCAGGACTGTATCCAGGACACAAATGTCTGCACATATTAGGAAGGGCAGTTTCTTTCTGGAAATATCCGGTTCCTCTGATTTGGCAGACAGATGCTCCCCGTACTGATGGAAGGGTGGCAGGGATGGTTGGGGAATCTGGGGTACGTTCACCCGGTGGGTTCCAGCTGTTCAGGAGAGGTGCAAACTCTGCTGCCGGCGTTGAATGGTAGGGGCAGAGCCAGCTGACGACGCTGGGCATTCAGGGAGGGTGAAGGAACAGAAGTTTCCTGACAGGGGAGGACAGTCAGCTCTGAACTTGGGCATCTTCTGTTTCTAATTGAGGGAGCTCATGCTGGGCGTCCCTGTGGCTCAGCTGGTAAAGAATCCCCCTGCAGTGTGGGAGACATGGGTTTGATCCCTGGGTTGGGAAGATCCCTTGGAGAAGGGATCGGCTGCCCACTCCAGTATTCTGGCCTGGAGAATTCCATGGACTGTATAGTCTGTGGGGTTGTAAAGATTTGGACACGACTGAGTGACTTTCACTTTCTGTTTTTTAATCACGCTGGGAGGCGAGGAAGTGGTTTGCTGAGAATAAGGAGAAGCACGTGGCCCAGAGACACAAACCTGGGCGCGGAGAGGGAGCTGATGGCATTGTCTGTGCTTTTGGTGAAATGCTTGGTCCCCTGCCACTGTTTTTGTCTGCGTGACTCAGGAGAAAAGTTAAGCAGAAACACCTCTAGGTCGTCACCTGCTGAGCACATTAACAGATTCACAGTCAGTGGGGGCGGACTTTCTGGTCACTGCTGAGACTTCCCACGGCTGAATTCACCAGGGCACACCTCTTTCTCTCAAAATGAAGCTTATTCTTTAAAAAGACAGAGAAATCCCCATGTCTGAAGGCCACGCACTGTCCTCATGCGAAAGGCTTGAAGAGGCAGGTTCTGTCAGAATCAGAGGGAGAGACAGAACGGCGGGCCTGTCCCGGGGAGGTGGTGACCCCAGCCTGCGGCGGCCGGTGGGCCCGGCGAGGAAAGCCCGCTCATCTGGCTGTGAAGCGAGTCTCACTCTTAAATGGAAATTGGAATCATTGAAGGAAAGTGTATAAAAAGTCAAAAATAGAGAATAGGTATAAAACGCAGGGGATGGCTGGGGGAAACAGCGGAACAACAGTCAGTGACCCACCTGCCCACTGAGTTGGGGGGAGATTACCCTGGAGGAGCCGGCAGAGCCAGGTGGCGAGCATCTCCGCATCACTCAGAGGCCTTTCGGGTCCTCCCTCTGCTGAGGCATGTTTAATGACCCTAGAGGATCCGACAATCGTCAGGACCGAACACTCAGCTGCAGGAGACTCTCAGCAGCACGATATCCATCAGCTCTGGCCTTTCTACCTAAATCTCTTCACGCCGGCGTCTCAGATGATCGGATTTTTATAGCAGTCCTATTCAATTTTTGGCTCATAGCTGACCACGTGCAAGACTTTTCCATAGGCTGGGGGATTTGTTTATTGTCAAGGGGACAGCATATTTTCCCCATCAGGGATGATGTACCCTCTCAAAAGTCACCCTGACGGTCCCAGGCAGCTGAAGGCCGCAGGGAGACTTGACCCCTCTGCCTGCCCTCTGGAAGCTCATCACAGGGGACTGCACCCCAGACCCTATACAGCTAGAACCCATGTTGTACTTGGCTTCTTATAAGGATGAGTCTCGGCCTTTTCTGGTGAACAAGTGGAAGTCCTTTGAACCAGTTATAATTAGCTTACCCTTGATGTGAAAACCACATGGAATTCAGCATTTCCCCCCTTTATTTCTAGCTGAGGACGCAGAGGCTACAAGAGAGCAGATGACTTTCTCTGGGATCACAGTGCAAGACGGTGGAGAATAACCCCCTCCAGTGGACCTGGCTCCTTGCCAGTTACCTAGCTCTGCGATCTCCTTAGCGAGCCTCCTGGCTGGGCCGCCTCACCTGGTGTCCGGTGTGCAAGGAAGAGCAGGAGCGATGTTTCTCTGCCTGCTTTGACCCTTCCCATGCTCCCCCAGCCCTGGGACACCTATGACCACTCATCAATGACTGTTCCAGTCTTTTTCAGCTTCACTTAATCATTAAGGAGAGTTCCAGTACAATCTCTCATGATGGTTCTTTCAGGTAAAAGTTTAGCCTCTTGCTCCCTCAAAAATGGCTTCTGAGTGTTTGCGGGAGGGATGAGAAAAGGGACCTTTGTATCCACATTGTCTTGGCTTGCGTTTTCCAGGGAAGTCTACCCTGAGATGAGGATTCTTTAAAGAAATGCTCCCAAGGAGTGTCTGGGAGGGAGTCCTCAGGGGGCTCCCAGAGTGCCGCTGACATCCTGACCTGGACAGCCGTCTCACTGGCACATCCACCACTAGAAATTCACCAAGCTGTGTGTGTTAGTGCATGCTTATGTATGTGTGCTACTGTAAAAAATTCCAAGGGGTGGGGAGGGAAAAGGAGGATGAACAGATACAAACTACCGTATATAAAAAAGATAAACAAGAAAAAATAGAAAAAATTTCCACTGCTCTATTTTTTCTGGATATGGACATGTGCTATGCCTAGTCAGTCCGGTCCAACTCTTTGCAATCCCATGGACTATAGCCCACCAGGCTCCTCCGTCCCTGGGATTCTCCAGGCAAGAATGCTGGAGTGGGTTGCCATGCCCTCCTCCAGGGGATCTTCCCAACCCAGGGATCAAACCCAGGTCTCCTGAACTGAAGGTGGATTCTTTAACATCTGAGCCACCTACAGGAGCAACCAATTTATGAACACAGGCTAAATGGTTATGGAGCCTATAGATACAGTTTATGGAACTAGGGCAAACATATTTTTAAACATTTTGTTCTACCATGATATCTTTTTTAAACAAATCAGTATTATTGATGTATAATTCATGTACATAAAATTAATTCTTAAAATGTATGACTCAGTGGTTTTTGGTATATTCACAGAGTTGTTTAACCTTTACCATCATTTAGTCTCAAAACATTTTCATCACCCCTTCCCCTGGTGGCTCAGATGGTAAAGAATCTGCTTGCAGTGCGGGAGACCTGAGTTCGATCTGTGGGTCAGGAAGATCCCCTGGAGAAGGGAACAGCTATCCCCTCCAGTATTCTTGCCTGGAGAATTCCATGGACAGAGGAGCCCGGGGGTCTACCATTCATGGGGTCGCAAAGAGCTGGACACGACTGAGCAGCTAACACTTTCATTTTTCCGTCCCTGCAAAGAAGCGCTTTACCATTAGCAGTTGCTCCCCACACTCTCCACCTCTACCCTGGGCAGCCACTCGTCCACTTTGTGTCTCTGTGCATTTGCCTACTTTTCACGTGTCATGTAGATAAAGCCACACAGCACGTGTCATTTGTGACAGGCATCTTTCAGTTAGGATGCTTTCAAGGTTCATCCACATTCCACATCAGCACTTCATTCCTTTCTATTGCCAAATAATAGTCCATTGAATGGATGTGCTACGTTTTGTTTACTGATTCTTCAGCTGATGGACATTTGTGTGGTTGGCTTCTTGGTTATTATGAATAATGTTACTATGAGCATTCATGTGCAGGCTTTTATGTGGACACATGTTTCTATAGCTATTTCTATTTAACCAAATAGAAACTTAAACACTTGCACATTATACAACAGTCTCCTAATGCATCTTTTAGATCAAAGAAGAAGTTAATAATAGAATATTTATAACTACATGATGCTTATATTTGCATTATATCAGAACTCACAATGTCACACCAAAACTGCATGCAGGGGAAACGTCATACACGTAAATGTTATCACACTGAAAAGAAGAAAAGCAAGGGAATTATGCTTTCAGTTGAGAACACCCAAAAGAACAGAAGGAACAATAATGAATAAGAGGAACCATGAAAAGAAGAGAAGGCAGAGCCGTCCGAGTGATGGTGAGGTTTCAGGCGAAGGCACGCAGACCATTGCCTCGACCCGCTCCTGCAGGGAGCCCTGTTGTCTTAAGTTATTTCCTAAAGTCCCCGCTCGAGGACTTACGCTGGAAGGACTGGGCTTTCTTATTCCCTCCGTAGTCACTCCAGTAGCTTGAAAGTGAAGGTGTTAGTCACTCAGTCGTATCCGACTGTCTGCGACCCCACGGACGGTGGCCCGCCTGGCTCCTCTGTCTGTGGGATTCTCCAGGCAAGAGTACTGGAGTGGGTTGCCATGCCCTTCTCCAGGGGATCTCCCCAACCCAGGGATCAAACCAGGTCTCCCGTGCTGCAGGTGAACCAGTAGCTTGAAGGACATCTCCAAAGAGTTTGCGTGCAGGCGATGGAGGCACATGGAGCCTGTCAGGGGCCGCGGGCGTCTGGCAGAGCGCCAGCAGCGTGCCCCTCACGGTGTCTTCCGGTTCCCCGGTGCCCATGGAACAGCCCTTTCTCTTCACGGCTGCGTCCTACCACATGGGCCAAGGGCGCAGGCTGCACCCGGTGAGCTGCTGGAGGCGGCAGCTGGTGTAACTGAGAGCACAGTCTTCCCACGTGACAGTGTCTTGTGTAACCTGTTCACTTCGATGCACACCTGTGCACAGACCTTGTCAGGGTCACATGGGCACCCTCCCCCTATGCCCCCCGGCTTAGGCAGTTTACTGAGGGGCTTGGCTCATGGTGACCTTGCCCTTGCCCACTGTGAACCCCAGAAAGCCTTGGGGCTCTTATTTCATTTACCTTTCTTCTTCCCCTTGAGGGCATGGGAGAACTTCCAAAGTTAGTTCTGTCCACACCTAACTTAGACTCGAGAACATGCCCCCTGCCCTCAGCATCACATAAGGGTGGGCAAAGCACCTAAGCCACTGCTCCCCTCACCCCATATAAGGAACAAGGCCCCCCATTTGGGGAGCAAGCAAGCAAGGAGGGCCTTGTTTGTTCTCAGTCCACCTTGCTGCGGCAGGGGCCCTAATGAAGCGGTGCCTGAATTCCTAAAGAACTCCCAGGCCTGCTGCTGTTCGGTGGGGTGGGGGGGGCCGTTCCTGAATCTGGAGTCAGGGCAGCCTGGGAGGAAGGGTGCTCCTGGGCTTAAGACCGAGCCTGTGAGAAACGCGCTTGGTAGACTGCACTGACTCTACAGGCTGCTTTGGGTTGGAGCGGCATTTTCCCAATACTGGTTCTTCCAGTCCAGGAACATGGTGCCTCTCCATCTGCTGTGTCGTCTTTGATTTCTTTCTTCAGAGTTTTATGGTTTTCTGCATACAGGTCTTCAGTCTCTTTTATTCCTAGGTACTTTATTGTTTTTGTGGCAATGGTGAATGAGGCTGTTTCCTTAATTTCTCTTTCTGATTTTTCATTGTTAGTGTATAGGGATGCCAGGGATTTTTGTGTATTACTTTTACATGCTGTGACTTGACTATATTCATTGATTAGCTTTAGTAATTTTCTCTTGGCCTTTTTAGGATTTTCTATGTATAATATCATGTCATCTGTAAACAGTGAGAGTTTTATTTTCTCTTTTCCAATTCAGATTCCTTTTATTTTTTTTTCTCCGATCACCACATCTAGGACTTCCGAAACTATGTTGAAGAATAATGGTGAGAGTGGGCACCCTTGTCTTGTTCCTGATCTGAGAGGAAATGCTTTCGGTTTTTCACCATTGAGCATGTTTTTTGCTGTGGGTTTATAAAGGTTTATGGCCTTTATTATGTTGAGGCAATGCAGAAGATGTGGGTTTGATTCTTGGGTCAGAAATATCCCCTGGAGAAGGAAATGGCAACCAACTCCAGCATTCTTGCCTGGGAAATCCCATGGGCAGAGGAGCCTGGCACGCTACAGCCCATGGGGTCACAGAAGACTTGGACACAACTTAGTGATTAAGCAACAGCGACAGTGTTCCTTCTCTGTGCACTTTCTGGAGGGTTTTTATCATAATAAACACACGACAAAATGCTCAACATTGCTCATTATTAGAGAAAAGCAAATCGAAACTGTGAAGAGCTATCATCACCTCACACTGATCAGAATGGCCATCAACCAAAAATCTGTACACAATAGGTGCTGGAGAGGGTGTGGAGAAAAGCGAACCCTCTAGCTCTGTTGCTGGGAATGTAAACTGATACATCCTCATGGAGAACAGCCTGGAGGTTGCTTAATAAACTAGGAATGAAACCACCATATGACCCAGCAATCCAACTCCTAGGCATACGCCCTGAGGAAACCAGAATTGGAAAGACACGTGTGCCGCAAAGTTCAGTTCAGTTCAGTCACTCACTCGTGTCCGACTCTCGGCGACCCCAGGAATCGCAGCTCGCCAGGCCTCCCTGTCCATCACCAGCTCCCGGGGTTCACTGTTCCACTATTTACAACAGCTGGAACATGGAAGGAAGCTACATGTCTATGGGTAGGTGAATGGATAAAGAAGGCGTGGGGCAGGTATGCAGTGAAGCTTTCCTCAGCCATAAAAGGACTGCACTCGAGTCAGGTCTAAGGAGGTTGGTGCACCTGGGGCCTATTATACAGAGTGAAGCAAGTGAGAGAGAAAAAGCCACACGTTTACGCACGTATCTGGAATCTAGAAGAATGAGCCCATTTGCAGGGCAGCAATGGGGGATGCACACGGAAAGCAGGCCTGAGGCACAGCTGGGGAAGGAGAAGGTGACA
>SJYF01000236.1:2699061-2711252 GCA_006410515.1 Procapra przewalskii | reverse complement strand
CTTGTTCTCTGTTCACCCTATAGATAATAGTTGGCATTTGCTAACGCCAACCTTCCAGTCCATCCTCCCCACTGATTACTGAGTTGTTTGATACCCACTTGAATTTTACATGTGGGGCAAGTGCCTCTCTTGCTTCACTCTCTTGTCTTTGAGGACCAAATTCACATGGCCTTCCCTCATGCCACCAAATGGGTTGGAAATTTTCTTTGAATTCACATACAAGATTTCTTTACCTTTCTCGTGACCTTACCTCTGGACTCATCTATGTCCCTGTCTTATTACTCATCTTCCTCCTTCACTTGTAACCCACTCCAGTGCTCTTGCCGGGAGAATCCCAGGGACAGAGGAGCCTGGTGGGCTGCTGTCTATGGGGTCACACAGAGTGGAACGCGACTGAAGCAACTTAGCAGCAGCAGCAGCAGCAGCAGCAGCAGCAGCAGCAGAGGCTGGAATACTGTTTTGATTGACCTTTGCATCCTTTCAACATCTACTAAAGTACCTTGTACAATAAAGGTTTATTTAAGGAGTAGAACAGTTTCTGTTTCCAATGGAAGGGAAAAGTGACATACATTTTAGAAGAATTTATGTCAGAACGGTTATAGGGTTGCTTTTTTTTTTTTAAGCAAGGATAACTTTTAGGCCATCTTGGAAATTTACTTAAATTGAATGCCTTATTTTTGTATGATATAAGTGAATTATTACTATATTACATTCAATTTCTGTCCCCCAGCAAATGAGACTAACAGTAGTTAGAAAGGTGGTCACTGAAAAGAAGAGGGATTAAAAACCTAGAACTAAATGTTTGCCCTTTTAGTTAGCAGGAAGGATAATCTACACACGGATACCCAGAAGGTGACGGTACAATTTATCTTTACACAGTTTGATGTAACATTGCCACAGCACGTGACACAGTAATTTATTTCTAAAATGTAGTCTCAGTATTTTCAGATCAAACTTTGTTTTCCTCTTGACATAATTGATTCCTGCTTTCACTGGGATTTATTCTAAAGTAATTCTGAGCTGAAAAACTGCAAGAAAAGTAGAGACTGCACATTTCTCTCTCAGGGCAGCTGTGCCTGGAAGAGCAGAGCAGAACGCTTTTTTTCTTTCTTGCTGTTTGATTTTCTATTTCTTTATTGCTCCAATCATTGTAGAAAGGACTCCAGGTCACGCATCAGTCTTACGAATGAAGACGAAGACAGACAGGTTGAAATATCCCACCTTCCACGGTAGTGACGGAGTGCGGGAAGCACAGAGGTTTGAGAGCTCTCTGAACGAATCGTGCCTTTTGGATACGTCACCTCCGCTGTGCAGTCAGGTCCTCTGCTGCGTTTCCCTACATGCATCAATTAGCTATTTTTAAAATATTTGTTTATTAAATTCTTTCTTTGGCTGTGCTGGTCTTCCTTGCTGTCCATGGGCTCTCTTGAGATGCAGCGAGCGGGGCTCCTCTCCAGTCGTGGCGTGCGGGCTTCTCCCTGCGGAGGCTTCTCTTGCTGGGAAGTGCCAGCTCTAGGCTCGTGGGTTCAGTAGTTGTGGCCCTCAGGCTTAGCTGCTCCGGGGCATGTGGGCTCTTCTTGGCCCAGGGATCGAACAGGTGTCCCCCCATTGCAAGGCGGATTCTTAACCACTGGACCACCAGGGAAGCCTCATCCATTAGCTATTGTTGTATAACAAGCAATCACAAGTTGTAGTACCTTAAAGCAATAATAGTTCATTATTTCTTATAAAGGTATAGATTGACAGGGAGCTTCTGCTGATCTGGAGCAGGCTTGGCTGGTTTGGGGTGGGCACACTCATGGGTCTGTGGTCAACTGAGCCCCCAGGCATCCAGGACTGGCCACGACACACTTACATGGCTCTGCAGCAGGCAGCCCTGGGCTCGCTGTCATGGTGGTGTGGTTCTAAGAGGAAGAGGGCCAGAGCCTCAGGCTCCCTTCAAGATCAGGCCCAACCTCCTCACGTTATTTTTCAGCTGCCGTCTGTTGCCAAAGAGAGACATACGCCCATCTGAGACTCTGGAATGAGCTGCAAAGGCACAGCATATAAGTCAGGGATCCAAAGAGGGAATAATTGAGGTGGGCCCTTTTTATAATCAATCTACGATAGAGTATGAGATGGTGTCTTTTCTTATTCTTGAAAATATTTGAGATAGAGTTCAAAAAATATATACATCTATACAAAATTGTTTAACATAATAAATAAAAATAGAAGATTAGGTGTGGTTAGCAGAATTCTAAGATGGTCCCCAAGATTCCTGCCCCTTGGTACACATATCACTTCTAATCCTCTATCTGATCTTGAGAAGGATCTGTGGATACAAAGAGAGAGCCACTCCCCTGATCCTTACGATCGATGGCAAAAGCGATAGCAGGGCCATTTCCCTGACCATGTGACACGATGTGAGGCTGCCTGTGCAGGGCCTCCCTGGTGGCTCAGTGGTAAAGGATCTGCCTGCCAGTGCAGGAGACATGGGTTTGATCCCTGGTCTGGGAAGATCCCACATGTTGTGGAGCAATGAAACCTGTGTGCTGCAACTGTGGACCCTGCGCTAGAGCCGGGAGCTAACTACTGAGCCCATGTGCCCAAGAGCCTGTGCTCCACAGTAAGGAGACAGCAGTGAGAAGCCTGAGCACCGTAACTGGAGAGTAGCCTCCACTCCCTGCAGCTAAGAAGAGCCTGCGCAACAGCAGAGACCCAGCACAGCCCATACGTGTACATGTGTGTATGTACGTATATGCGTATGTATATGTGTATGTATATGTATATGTATATGTGTGTTCACTGGAAGGACTGATGCTGAAGCTGAGACTCCAGTACTTTGGCCACCTGATGCGAAGAGCTGGCTCATTGGAAAAGACCCTCATTCTGGGAAAGATTGAAGACGGGAGGAGAAGGGGATACAGAGGATGAGATGGTTGGGTGGCATCACTGACTCAATGGACATGGGTTTGGCCAGCCAAACCCATGAGACTCCAGGAGTTGGTGATGGACAGGGAGGCCTGGTGTGCTGCAGTCCATGGGGTTGCAAAGAGTCGGACAAGACTGAGCGACTGAACTGAACTGAACTGATACGTATATGTATATATATAAATATATTTGATCTTAAATTCCAGAAAGGAATGCAGTCCAGCTATCAACTACACTGCAGTTTTTGTGAGACCCCAAACAGAAGAGCCAGCCAAGCTCTGCCTGACTCCTGACCCATAGAAAGAGAGATAATAAATGCATGTTGTTTCAAGTCACTAAACTTATGGTAATTTGGTAAGCAGCAAGAGAGAACTCATACATCAGGGGAATACCCAAATAAGACGTTAAGATGCAGACAAATTGAAAATAAGAACCATATTTTGCAGATGCTGCAGACAGGGGCTTTGGCGAGTTAGTAAGTTGAAACACAAATCCAATTCTGAGACTCTTGAAGGCCAAAATTACAGGGAAAAGATGATCTTTGTTATCGCATTCACTTTTGTGTGAAGCATGTGATTCCTTTTTCAGACTTAAAAGACGTGAGTATCCCAATTGTGAATGGGACATTCACAATTCACAATTCATTCAACAATTCACAATGGTTACCAACCAGCATCGACCCTGGGGTGGTAATATCAGAAGGCTGCAGCTGGTGTGCAGGATTTAGAGATATGTGAGTTATCAGGACAAGAGATGTTTCAACTTATGGGGTACTCCAGAGTTGTGGCTGGCTTATAAAGTCAGATGGGGTTGTTGAAAAAAACCCTGGTATTCAAGTAGGACTGTGGCAGATGAGATTGCTCCAAGACAGAAGCAATAGCTCCCCAAAGGAAGATGGTTCACATCTCGCAGGTTCAGCAGAGTGGGGGAGGGAACCAGCTCCAGTAACCCCCACCTCTGCCACCAGCCTTGCCATCTGTTAAACCCAACTGGTGAGTCACTGATTGCTTCAGGCTGGAGGGTAAGCTGGGGTGAGGAGGCAGCTAGAAGAGTCTGTCAGTAATCTTGATTTGAGATGGACGTATTCTGCAGTAGCAGTGTGCTGGCAGGGATGGAAGTGGGTGGTTTGGAGGGAAATTTAAGCGGTGTCAGATTAATGGATCACCAAGTGGGGGTATCCAGAGACGCAGAAAGAAAATTAAAAGACGGAACTGTCACAGAAACCAAGGAAGAAATCCTTCTAAAAGAGAGCCAACCATTTCAGGTGCTGTCGGGAAACGGGACTGCGACGTGTTCATCACCTGTGTCCCTTCAGAGGTGATTTGGCATCTTTAGTGATGAAGGGGGAGAAAATGGGACCCAGAATCCAGGTGAGAGACTCACCTTGAAGAGAAGGGAAAAGTTTCCTAGAAATGAGTAAGAAAAAGAGGCAAGGGGTGCTTTTTTATCCCTTCAGAGAGGAGTAGGTAAAGGAATTTAATGTAGTTTAATGCAGTTCCCACTGGATTTTCCCCCCACTCTCTCTGTCAAGCAGGAAGAGAATTGCACTGACTGGGAGTGAGGGTATTCCTTGGGCTGAACACTGCAAGTGAAAGTGAAAGTTGCTCAGTGTGTCCGACTCTGTGACCCCATGGGCTATACAATCCATGGACTATACAATCCATGGACTTCTCCAGGCCAGGATACTGGAATGGATAGCCTTTTCCTTCTCCAGGGAATCTTCCCAACCCAGGAATCTGAACCAGGGTCTCCTGCATTGCAGACAGATTCTTTACCAGCTGAGCCACAAGGGAAGCCCAAGGCTACTGGAGTGGGTAGCCTATCCCTTCTCCAGCCAATCTTCCCTACCCAGGAATCGAACCCAGGTCTCCCACATTGCAGGCGAGTTCTTTACCAGCTGAACCACCAGGGAAGCCCTGATAAGAGGCAGTTCTGGCCATTACAAGCAGAGGAATTTCTGGTGAACGGTAAGGAGCAACTGTGGGTGCAGAACACAGATTTTCCGTGTCTCCTCACCCACCATGAGCTGAGGACTGCTCACAGGGCACAGATGCCTGACTGCCCTGTCCCCTCTGACTGCCCTGTCTCTCTGGCAGAGCCTGCCCCACAGCCAGACGCAGTTATCAGAGTAGGGCTGTGGTGCCCTTCGAGCAGACTGTGGGGGCTGCAGGTGGATGCTGAGGAGGGTGGATGGGACCCTGATGGGCGTACTAGAGCTTTATTGGGGGGAGATGTATCCAAGTCTGGAGACAAAGAGGAAAGGCTAAGTGAGAGTCCTGGCAGGGAGGTGACTGATGCGGCGTGATGGACTGGGATTTGGCAAGAATACTGCAGCGTGTCGCCATCTCCTATTAAGGGATCTTCGCAGCCCAGGGATCGAACCTGCGTCTCCCATGCTGCAGGTGGACTCTTGACCTCTGAGTCGCAGGGGAAGAACCTATCTACAATGGGAAAGAATCTGATAAAGGATAAGCATATGTTCTTATATATGTGTCATATATAATGTATAATGAATCACTTTGTGGTACACTTGAAACTGCCAACACTGTTAATTAATTATACCTCAACAAAGCAAACAAAACAGTGAGCTATCACTTCACACCACTGGACTAACCGTTATCTACAGAATCGAAATTAACAAGTGTTGACAAGACTGTGAAGAAATTGGAAGCTTTGCGCACTGTTGGTGGGAATGTGAAATGATGCAACAATTATGGAGAACAGTATGGAGGTCCTCTGAATATTAAAAAAGAACTACCACGTGATCCAACAGTCCCAGTTCCAGGTATATGCCCCAAAGTACTAAAAGTAGGGTCTTGAAGAGACTCGCTATGTATGCATGCATATAGCATCACTAGTCACAATAACCAAGAAATGGAAGAAACCCAACATCCACTCATGAATGGATAAAGTGTGGAATATTCACACAATGGAATAGTATTCAGCCCTAAAACTGAAGAACCCTGTCACATGTTATAACATGGATGAACTTTGAGGATATTATGCTATGTGATATAAGCCAGGCACAAAAAAGGCAAACACTGGATGATTCCATTTATATGAGGTATTTACAGCCGTCAAGTTCATAGAGATAACGAGAATGGCGGTTGCCAGGCCTGAGGGATTGGAGACTTACTGTTTAATGGGTTTAGTTTCACTTTTGCAAGATGAAAAAGTTCTGGAGGCCTGTTGCACAGCAATGTGAATATATGTAATGCTACTAAACTGTATGCTTAAAATGATTATGATGGTTAAAAAGAAAGAAGAGTAGGTTTTATATGTGAGCTACATCTCACATACTATAATCTCAAAAAAGTTACATAAAAAAACTTTAAAGCAAGTTGCAAAGCTGTTTGTAAAATAAAAATGTGTATGTAGAACTGAAATAAAGTGCAAGCATCTATTGGAAATGTTAACAGTGGTTGGATTACATGTAAAAACCTATATTTTTCTGCACTTTCAGACTCCTCTTCTGGTGAAAACGTATTACCTTGAGAACAAGGCACTTCCTCTGTCAAAACAAGAAAGGTGGTACTGGGGCTACAGTGTCTGCAGTCACAGGAGAGGGCAGTTCACTGACTTTTGCCTCCCGTGGGGATGAGGCCGCCCCTGTGCCTCTGGCTGGCTGATCCTGAGACAAAGCATCACCGCTGGCCTCGTCAAGTGAGAAGCTGCCCTGAGTTTGGGGATAGTCCTCCCTCCTAACGTCTCTAATTGCCTTCTTAACAATTCAGAGGAAGGAAGCTTTTCTCTGCCAGCTCCATAGCACCAGCAGTCTTTCCACTCGGATCATCAGCTAGCTGAGCTCTCTTCAGTCTCATCTGAGTGGCCTGAAGGGGTGGCTCTGCAAACGCTCCTTCTAAAAGTGCATCCTGACAAGTTCAGGACAACAGCACTGGCTCTGAATCCTGTGCTTCAGAGGGTTTCAGTTCTGGCTCCTTCGAGCCTTTTATCTGCTCGTGGAATGCCGCTGGCCCTTCAGAGGTGATAGGATGTCCACGCCCACGCCCACTAGCTGCTCTCTCCTGCTCCTTTGTTGCAGCTTCAGCTGAAGCACGATGTCCTTTCATCCTGCGGGGGCAGGTGCTGCCTGGAGAGTGAGGTGAGGCCCTGACATTTGTGTTCAGCCACTTCACTTTGAGGACGTGGAGCAAGATGGGCCAAAGGTCCCACTTTATCCGCCGAGCCTAGTGCCCGGTGTGATCCGTTGTGTTCCAACCACTGGCAGCAAGGGATACGAGATACTTCTTAAATGTGGTCTGCTGAAGAGACTCAGTAGGAAAATCTAATTATTTTCCTGTCTTACATTCTCTTTCTCAGTACCTTTGCTGGGAACCTCCTAGGCTGCCCATGATATCCGGAGACTTGCCATTCGCAGTCTTGACTGAGGTTAAAGAGTCCACTTCCAAGATGGCACTGGCTGACAATTTGCCTTTTGTTGCTGGCAGAAGTTGTCAGTTCTTTGCTACGTGGCCATGTGTTGAAGTAGAGAACACAGCAGGAAAAAGTCAGCTTGCCACGGTAAGAAGAGGGGCTTCCATCTGGAGCATTTCATTTGCAGGTGCCTTCTGGACTACTGTATGTGTGGATGTGAGAGCTGGACTATAAAGAAAGCTGAGCCCTGAGGAACTGATGCTTTTGAACTGTGGTGTTGGAGAAGACTCTTGAGAGTCCCTTGGACTGCAAAGAGATCCAACCCGTCCATGCTTAAAGGAGATCAGTTCTGGGTGTTCATTGGAAGGACTGATGTTGAAGCTGAAACTCCAATACTTTGGCCACCTGATGCAAAGAGCTGACTCATTGGAAATGACCTTGATGCTGGGAAAGATTGAAGACAGGAGGAGAAGGGGATGACAGAGGATGAGATGGCTGGATGGCATCACTGACTCAATGGACATGAGTTTGGGTGGACTCTGGGAGTTGGTGATGGACAGGGAAGCCTGGTGTGCTGCAGTTCATGGAGTCAGAGTCGGACACAACTGAGCGACTGAACTGAACTGAACTGGACTATGTTAGACATTTCCAAAGGCCATTAGATATACCAATCTGGTGAGCAGAGGGAACGATGGGATGGAAATAAAGATTTAGTAGTCATCAATAGATAGGTAGTAACTCAAACGTGGGCATGAATGAGAAGGCTGAATGGGAAAGCCTCAGAGGAAGGAGTTTTGGAAGAGGCTGCGAGATGCTGTGATTATGGGAGAACCCACAGCCTCAATTTGAGAGAGTTGTCAAGGAGACCCTGGACCTGGAGGAGGGTCACGTTTCAGTTAGAGCGAGCAGCCCAGAGAACATTGAGGCTGGTAGGGGAAGCCAAATGAGCTGGAGGAGGAGGAAGCGGGTAGCTGAAGCACATGGAGGATGAGAGAGCATTTCTGAGGACAGCAGAGATGAAGGGCGTGGATGGAAACATCCAAAGGGGACAGAACCAGGCTTAACCATTTTCCTGCATTGCCCATTGTTAGCGTGTCAGTGCTGGCTCACCTTAGGAGCTGGCTCTAGAGCAGGGGGCTCTCCTAAATTCCAAGACACAGGGTCCAACAAGCTGAAACTAGGAGAGACTGAAGACAGAGACTGATTTCCAGGATAGTGGGGTGCCAGGCAATGTCGCTATTCTAGCTGGCAGAAATGATATGTCCCCCTTATCAGGTTCTTCAGTTCAGTTCAGTTCAGTTCAGTTCAGTAGCTCAGTCGTGTCCAACTCTTTGCGACCCCATGGATTGCAGCACGTCAGGCCTCCCTGTCCATCACCAGCTCACAGAGTTCAGATTTTTAATTGACCCCAAATCAGATCCTCATGCCCGAATCTGTGACACTGTGTGGGAAGCCACAATAACACCTGGACCCAGGATCAGAACTCTTCCCCCCAGCTTGCTTCTTTCAGTTCAGTTGCTCAGTCATGTCCGACTGTTTGTGACCCCATGAATTGCAGCACGCCAGGCCTCCCTGTCCATCACCAACTCCCAGAGTCCACCCAAACCCATGTCCATTGAGTTGGTGATGCCATCCAACCATCTCATCCTCTGTCTTCCCCTTCTCTTCCTGCTCCCAATCCCTCCCAGCATCAGGGTCTTTTCAAATGAGCCAGCTCTTCACATCAGGTGGCCAAAGTACTGGAGTTTCAGCGTCAACATCAGTCCTTCCAATGAACACCCAGGACTGATCTCCTTTAGGATGGATGGGTTGGATCTCCTTGCAGTCCAATGGACTCTCGAGAGTCTTCTCCAACACCACAGTTCAAAAGCATCAATACTTCTGTGCTCAGCTTTCTTTATAGTCCAACTCTCACATCCATACATGACCACTGGAAAAACCATAGCCTTGACCAGACAGACCTTTGTTGACAAAGTAATGTCTCTGCTTTTTAATATGCTATCTAGGTTGGTCATAACTTTCCTTCCAAGGAGGAAGTGTCTTTTAATTTCATGCCTGAAGTCACCATCTGCAGTGATTCTGGAGCCCAGAAAAATAAAGTCAGCCACTGTTTCCACTGTTTATCTATTTGCCATGAAGTGATGGGACCAGATGCCATGATCTTTCTGAATGTTGAGCTTTAAGCCAACTTTTTCACTGTCCTCTTTCACTTTCATCAAGAGGCTCTTTAGATCTTCTTCACTTTCTGCCATAAGGGTGGTGTCACCTGCATATCTGAGGTTATTGATATTTCTCCCAGCAATCTTGATTCCAGCTTATGCTTCCTCCAGCCCAGCGTATGAGCTGACTCTTATTGCTAGCCTGCAGAAATACATTCCCAGGCCTTGTTTTGTCTTGGAATTCTTGCATAGATGGCTGGGGCTAGCACGCTTTGAGGACTCTCAACCTCTGATGGAGTTAACAACCACGATGATTTGGAGGCCTAAATTATCTCCTGGTAGCACCACCAGCTACATTAGTTAGGGCCGGAACTAGGGTGAGGAGCTGTGCATGGGAGAACATAGCCTGGAGAGGTCCAGAGCAAAAGCCAAACGCAGGGGACTAGAGTCCAGGGTCCGTGAACTGGAGTCTGCAGACCCAGGCTTTCAGTCAGAAGAGACGCGAAACAGCAATTAATAAAAACCAAAATCAACATTTTTGAGGGCTCACTCTGTGCCAGAACTTGTGCTAAGCTTACCCTACGGATCCCATTCATTTTCATAGGAATGTTCTGGGGCAGGTCTTACTGTCATCCAAACCCTATGGATAAGGAGACTGAGGCTTAGGGAGTCTAAGTAATAAGTTATAATCATAATAACTCATGATTATGCAGCTGGCAAAGAGCAGAGTCAGGTTGAAACCAAAGTGCTCTCAACCAGAGTCTGCATTTCTGTCCCTGATGCCCTCCCTCGAGCTGTAGCTGAGAACCCTGTGGGTATTTGGGGTCTTCTTCACCAACTAGCAGCTTTGGTGCAGATCTTGGCCGAGGCTTTGGTATCTGTGAGAAGCTTAGTGACATCTGTTCTGTTCCCATTGCCTTTGTGTATGGCTCCAAATAGAATTTCAGGCAATAGTTCTGGGAGGGTATGCCTGTTAAGATATTGAGATTAATGGGGGTAGAAACCCAATTTTAACTCACATTTTATTATATTACAAGGATGCAGAGGATTTTGTGGAACCCAAAGATAAGCATGTGGCTGAGACTAAGGAACCAATACAAACAGCTCTTGAAAACAACCTGGATAGTATCTGTGAGCCTTACCTTTTTATTTCAGGCTGTCTGTCTCTATTTCTATCTATATGCCCCTTGTCTCTCGCTTCCTTTGTCTATCTATCAGTCTCTTTTTCTCCATCTCTCCAGATGGGTTTTTTCAGTCTCTCTAGTTGTGAAATGGGGGCCACAACCTTGATCCCTGATAGTTCTGGAACTTAACCTCAGTCTCCAGATGTGGCCCCCAACACTAGCAGCTGTAGCTTCACTTGTGAAATCATTATAAATGTAAAATATCAGGGCCCACCCTAGGCCAACAGAATCAGAAGCTCTGGGATGAGGCCCAGCAGTGTATCTGAATAAGCCCTCCAGGTGGTTCTAATGCATACCTAGTTTGAGGACCACTGGTTTTTATCTTATAGTTTTGGCCATCTGGAGAAAGACTGATCAATTTGCACCCCCAGAGTCAGAATTTTCAGCAAAGGGTCATGGGCACAGCTTGAGTCTGGGATCCATCTCTGCACTGGTTAGCTGCAGCTGGGTCATGCTGTTCACCTCCTTGTCCCACTGCAAAACACCTGGACAGATGTGGAGATGGGAGCTGTTTCAGAAAACGGGAAGTTTGGAAAGGAAAACTGGTGTGAAGGAAGACATGGAATGAACAAGAGAAATGACCAGATGGCAATACCTAGAAGGCTTCCCTGGCAGCTCAGATGGTAAAGAATCTGCCTGCAGTGCAGGAGACCTGGGTTCAGTCCCTGGGTGGGGAAGATCCTCTGGATAAGGAAATGGCAACCCACTCCAGTATTCTTGCCTGGAGAATCCCATGGCCAGAGGAGCCAGGCGGGCTACACAGTCCTCGGGGTCACAAAGAGTCAGACATAATTGAGCAACTATCAGTCAATACCTGGAACCCGAGACACCTTATGGACTGGGCATACCCACGATGGGAGTGGTCAGGGAGGCTAACGAAACCCGGGTTCCTGTTTGCCTGGGGGCAGCCTGTGGAACCAAGGTCCCTACTGTTACAGAACTTGGGTTTGACTATGGATCCCTGCAGAATCCCATACTGACAGCCAGTTGTTGGGCGGAAGAAAAGGTATCTTTACTGAGGAAGCTGGCAGTCTTGGGGAGGAGGTGGACTCACATCCCAGAGAACCAACTCCCCATTGGTGATCAGGGCACAAGAGTTTTTAAAGGGGAGTTTCAGGGGCGGAGGCAGGGGTGGAGGAGGGGCTGCTGCAGGAGCACACAGCCAGCTCCGACTCGTCTTGGAGTTCGCCGTGCAGTAGTCTGATCAGCATCGCTTTGATTGTGCTGACTGCCGTTAGTCTTCGTCTCCAGGGTTGCTTTGTTCCCAGTCCCTTGAGACCAGCTCTCAGAACCATGTGAGATGGAGCAGTTGATGTCTTGGCTACAGCCTGGTCCTCATGCTAACTTTTCCCATCTGGTGGGGGTTTCAGCATCTGTAAATCAGCTCAGAGAATATGGCTCAGAATGTTATCTATAGCTCTTGAGGAAGAACTAAAGGCCTTTGACTTTGTTTAAAGGCTAAAGTCATTATATTGCCTTGTTTTACTGCTTTCCTTTGCTTCTGCATTTCCCCCTGCTTCTTAGATTAAGTTTATTTTTTGGCTAATTTTTTTTTTTTTTTTTT
>SJYF01000236.1:2647675-2660844 GCA_006410515.1 Procapra przewalskii | reverse complement strand
CATAGACGGCAGCCCACCAGGCTCCCCCGTCCCTGGGATCCTCCAGGCAAGAACACTGGAGTGGGTTGCCATTTCCTTCTCCAATGTAGGAAAGTGAGAAGTGAAAGTGAAGCTGCTCAGTCGTGTCCGACTCTTAGCGACTCCATGGACTGCAGCCCACCAGGCTCCTCCGTCCATGGGATTTCCCAGGCAAGAGTGCTGGAGTGGGGTGCTGTTGCCTTCTCCGTTTCATGTCATAAGTAGTCCTCAAAGAGCGTTCCTTGACCAAATATATCAGCATCACCTGGAAGCTTGTTAGAGATGCAAATTCTTGGGCCTTAACCCTCAGACCTAGGGTGTCTGGCCCTGTGGCATCTGTAGGTTGTCTTTCCAGGTGATTATGATGCACATTAAATTCTGAGAACCAATGACGTATCAAATGTTTTAGTCTTCCTTTCTCTGTAATAGCAGCCTCTGAACCCTCAACAGAGGTCTTCCTTGTACATGCCAAAGTGATTTTGAGAGACAGTATATCACAGTGTTCAAGAATGTAGGATGTAGGCCAGACGGTCTTGATTTCGATCCCGGTTCGTGGCCGGTCAGCTCTGTTTCTCGGGCAAGTTTCTTCACCTCCCTGGGTCTCGGTTTCTCCTACTCCAGGATGGAGATGACAGCAGCACCTAGCTCATGGGCCTTCGTGAGAAGGTCGTCCACTCAGGACCGCAACAGGTAAGTGGGAAGCTCTGAAGAGACGTGAGCTGGTGTTTAGCATCTGCTGAACGGCACAGAGGAAACGGCAAGATGTAGTCAGCTCAGCAGCAGTCCAAGGGCGTGGAGTCTCATATTATGGTGTATTTTTCTCTAATCATTCATTGCTTCTTCAGCAGTCATTTGTTGTCAGCTCAGTACAAACCAGGCGTCGTAAAAGGCAGTGGAGCTACGGCAGAGAGTAAGGAAGATCTGGTAAGAGAAAGAGGCATCAAATGCACGTTTCCAGGTAATGGCTGGGCCGTAGTGGTGCTGGGCGCTGAGAAGAGCAAGCTGTGAGCGAGTCTGGGTGGTAGCCATAACCCAGCCCGGGGAAGAGATGGACGGTGAGTGCTTAGGCGGAGGGGGTCGGGGCGGTGGCGGGGGTCAGTGAAACGCCCTCAGAGGATCTGGGCCCTGAAGGGTGAGGGGTCTTTGCTGGGCGGGGAGGGACATGAGGCCTGGAAACCCAGAGAGAGAAGAGAATGTGTGGACAGGACTCGGCGGGCTGGGCCGGAGCAAGCGCCCTGTGCAGGGCTGTGCGGGCAAAGCAAGACTGAAGCATCCTGCCAGCGACGGACATCCACTGTGGGTTTAAACAGAGGCGACGCTTTATTTTCTAAAGGCCTCTCCAGCCAGGCGGGAGCCATGGGCCTGAGGGGGGCAGCGCTGTTTCAAGGAGACAGGTGGCTGCCGCTGGGAGAGATGAGGCTTGGGCTAGGCGGCGGGGAGGCGCGGCCTGGAGGGTCGGACCTGGGACAGAAGCCGGAGGGCAGTGTCCAGGGGGCGCCCAGGGCCTCTTCCTTCAAAGAGGCGCTGAGGAGGAGCAGGTTTGGGGAGGAACAGAAGGTCAGTTCAGCGCGAGGAGCCCCTGAACACCAGAGAAAAAGCAGAGCGGGCAGCTGGTTTATGCATCTGGACCTCCGAGAGCTGGAGATCTCGCCAGTAAAGCGAGTGATTGGTATGTGCGTAGTAACTGACTGGATGGGAGTGGACATCCAGGCAGACTTCAGGCAGAAGGTTCTGCGGCCGACCCAACAGTACCAGCATTTACAGTGAGACAGAGGAGGAGCACACCCTGAGGGAGGAGTGGCCGGATGGGTGGAAGCTAAGGGAAGAGGGAGTCGACTGGGCCACGTGCGATGGGAGCTGAAAGCTGCTTGGGTTCCGCTAAAGAAAGGCCCCTGGTGCCCTTAGAACAATCGAAGGGAAAACGGCTTGTGGAGTGAATGTGGGAGGAGAAAAGCACGAAGTTGGACGTATTAAGTGCGGGAGCAAGTAGAAAGGAGATGATGATTTCAGAGTGATGGAGGCTGGGGGGAGGTTTGCTTATAGACAGGAGAGGTCAACATGTTCTGAAAATGACAGGAAGGAGGTCAGGGGAGGGGAGGAGGTCGAAGAAGCTTGAGGTGGCTGTACTGGTAGTGGGGGTATCCGAGGAAGCAAGAGGGGGGAACCCCTGCATAGACGGGGGCTCCGGGGCAGACTTGGAAAATTCAGGCAACTCCTCTGCTGCAGCAGAGCTCGAGGATGCTCTGGGTGCAGACGCCAGTGGGAAGTCGCGAGGTTCCTGTTTTCTGGCTTCTAGTTTCGCTGTGAGGGAGTGGGCAAGGCCATCCGCCAGGTGTGATCAAGGAGCTGTGGAGGTTAGGATCTGAAGAAAGGGAAGACTGCAACAGTCATCGAGAACAGAAGAAGAAGACAGAGAGTTACAGCCTGGTTACCGTGGGAGTCCAGAGAAGATGGCTGATGGGGGCTTCCCCGTGGTGGGCAGGCGGAGGGGTGACCCCGCGCTCACAAGGCTGCCTGGCAGGCTCGCACGGGTGCCTGCCACACTGATGCAGGGAGCGGAGCACGGGCACTACAGGAGGTTGTCAGACGCAGATGTCCACTAGGGACCTACAGACAAGTGAGCGCAGCCAGGTGAAGAGATGCCGGGGGCATGCATCAGCAGAGAGGGCAGAGGGGAAAAGCCGGAGGCTAGGGCAGCCCAGCTCCCCTGGGGAGCTGATGATGTTCATGGGTGGAGCAGAGTGTGTGGGAGTGTGGGGGATGCCGTAGAAGTGAGCGGTTTGCAAGAGGCTTTGGATGGGAGAGGGCTGGGGCAGCCATCGTCTTCTGAGGTGCTGGCTCACAGATGCGGCCCCTGGACCAGCCCAGCCCAGCAGCACCAGCGCCACCCGGGACCCTGTCAGAGATGCGAATTCCTGGACTCTGCCCCAGACCTGGCATGCCAGAGGTTCTGAGAGTGGGGCCCAGTGAGCTCCGTTTTACCATGATCTCCAAGTCATGTCATGGGCATGCAAAACTTGAGAACTTGTTTCAAGTGATGGGGAGGTTGATTCAAGCGTCTTTTTAGCTGGAGAAGGACATGAGCAGAGGCAGGTTTGTGATGCTCTCTGGCCACAGTGTGGAAAATGTAGAGTCGTGTTTGTGAATCCCAGCCAGGGACCTCAAAGGGACCAGCTGTTCCTCTGGGTTACTGACCTTGGGGCAGGAGTTCCAGCCCAGGTCTCCGTGGTGATCAGGACCACCTGCCCCCTCGGAAGCTCCCCAGCGAGCTGACGGCTCCAGCGGCTCTCTGCTGCCCCCCTCTGTTCACGGGTCACACGCATGGTTCCCAGGCCTTAACCAACCCAGTTTCAGCATCTCCCTGTCGCCTGCACCCTCGTCTTTGCCATATGGATGGGCTTGGCTCATGTCAACGCAGTGCGTGAATTAGATGCTGTCATTTGAATGGATGGTTCTGGAGAGCCCGGGCAACAGTTACCTGCGATATCTCTGGGATCAAGTTTGCTAAATTTGAAATAAAGCTGTGCTTTTTATCCCCCTTTGTTTCTGGGAAACACATTTGTGTGTTTTCTTAATATATGCGGATATCTCTCCAGAAAAGCTCTTCAAGAAGACAGGATCAGACTTATTTCTGGGGTGAAAAAAATCTGTTTGAAGGTATTTTCCCAAGACCAATATGAGGACAAGAACATTGGAGGAACTGCTGTGGGATAAGATGATTCCACCCAACTCCATCAGCCAAGCCTCCTTTTTTTTTTTTAAAAGCATATTTATTTATTGGCCAAGTGGCATGTGGGAGCTTATTTTCCTGCTCAGGGATTTAATCTGCACCCCCTGCACTGGAAACGTGGAGTCTTAACCACCAGACCGCCAGGGAAGTCCCTCTATTCCTCCTTCTGGTTAAATGTTCTTGGTGAGTTGGCCAGTCTGCACTTTGTTTCAGTTGGAGCCGTAGAGAAAGATGATTCTCCTACAGGCACAGAGTGGATTGGCACAGCTGCTGAAAGATGATAAAATCAGAGAATGATATAAGCTACCTCCCATCCAGTGATAACCATTCAAAACATATACGCATGCGCGCGTGTGTGTGTGTGTGTTTGTGCTTAGTCAGTCAGTTGTGTCTGACTCTTTTACGCCCCCTTGGACTGTGGCCTGCCAGGTTTCTCTCTCTGTGGGATTTCCCCAGGCAAGAATACTGGAGTGTGTTGCCCTTTCCTCCTCCAGGGAATCTTCCTGACTTATGATATTTCCTAAATATGCATGAGGCCACCCTCCCAGTTGTGATGTCCTGAAGATGAAGTTGCATGGCATTTGGACTCAGCCAGATGGATGCTGGAATCTTGGTCTCACCAGTCACCAAAAGTAATTTACCTCTGGCAAGTTACTTAACTTCTCTGGGTCTCCATTTTCTCTATTGTAAAATGGGTTGTCATGAGGATTAGAAAGAACAACATAATCTAGGGTATTTAGTAGGTGACACTGATTATTGGGTTTTGTTGTGTGTTAGTTTCACTGCAATATACATGAAGCTAAGAAACAGTGTCTGACCAATGGATAAGGAAGCTGTGGCCCATATACACAATGGAATACTACTCAGCTACTAAAAGGAACACCTTTAAATCAGCTCTAATGAGGTGGATGAAACTGGAGCCCATTATACAGAGTGAGAGTGAAAGTGAAGTCACTCAGTCGTGTCTGACTCTTTGCAACCCCGTGGACTGTAGCCCACCAGGTTCCTCCATCCATGGGATTCTCCAGGCAAGAATACTGGAATGGGTTGCCATTTCCTTCTCCAATACAGAGTGAAGCAGCAAGTCAGAAAGAAAAACACCAATATAGGAAATTAACACATATATATGAAATTTAGAAAGATGGTAATGATGACCCTATATGTGAGACAGCAAAAGAGACACAGATATAAAGAACAGACTTTTGGACTGTGAGAGAAGATGAAGGTGGATGATCTGAGAGAATAGCACTGAAACATGTATATTACCAAATGTGAAACAGATGACCAGTCTAAGTTCAATGCATGAAGCAGGGCCCTCACAGCTGGTGCTCGGGGACCACCCAGAGGGATGGGGTGGGGAGGGCGTTGGGGTTTCAGGATGGGGGACACATGTGTACCGGGGCTGATTCATGTTGATGTATGGCAAAAACCACCACAATATTGTAAAGTCATCAACCTACAATTAAAATAAATTAATTTTTAAAGAAGAATGTCTGAGAACTCTAGGAATTTCATGATTGTGAATGTCAATTGCAGTACATACTTTGGGCTAATGATAAATCACTGGAAACAGGATTGCAAACCATAGAATCCCAGGAAGACTAACAGAACAGCGCTAGAACATACGCGACTGTGGTCAGGGCTGAAGGTAGAGTCTAGTCTCTTCAACCTTGATTCACATCTCAACTTGTCTCATCTTCAGTTGGTATGCAGATATAGAGTTTATTATTTCTCCACTGAGACTGCACACTGACAGAAGTCTGTGATAAGTATCATGCCAGAAGTTCAGTGAGGAAAGGGGAGTTCAAGAACCTGGAGGAGGATCCAGAATGCTCCAGACTACGCTAACACATAGGTTACTTGACCGACTATGTCCAGGACAGTCTGTTATAAGTTTTAAAGCTTCAGGAAGGAGGTAGGACTTGAGCTGAGACGTGGAATCTGGGGGAGGGGATTCCGCCAGCTGGAGAGAAGGGTGAGAATAAGGGAGGGAAACAGCACGCAAGGGCTTCCCTGGCAGCCCAGTGGCAAAGAATGCGCTTGCCGACGCAGGAGACGCGGGCTCATCCCGTAGTCGGGAGGATGCCCTGGAGAAGGAAATGGCAGCCCACTCCAGTCTTCTTGCCTGGGAAGTCCCCTGGGCAGAGGAGCCTGGCACTCTTTGCCTGGGGCTGCAGGTGGTCGGACATAACTTAGCGACAACGTGCAAAGCCACGGAAACGGAGATCAGAGGGCCCCGGACACACGGACGGGAGCACACTCTTTGGTGAGAGGAGAGTTGGAAGAAAAGCGTTGTCGGAGCAGCACACTGGGTTATACTGTGAACGTCTGTAGGGAGAACAGAGAAGCTGGGGAACCATTTTCGAAGAGGAAAATCAGAAAACGCAGTGTGATGTCTTGGAAAGAGTAGTCAGCTGTCTGGGTCCCAGGTGCGAGAGTAGAAAGAAGGTAGATAGGCTTATTAGGAGGCTGGGCACCATCTGTGTGAGTTGTGGAGGCTGTGTACAAATTCACATGGGGGCAGGGGGATGGAGAGACAGTGGCCCCAGAGAACCTCCCAGTCTAATGAGGGCCTGGGGAAGGGATGGTTGAGGAAGGGAAAGCAGACGAGGTGAGCTGCTCCTAAGACGGTCTCCCAGGGGCTCCAGGTCCCGGAGACCCCATCTTTGTGGAACCTCCTCCCCTCGAGTGCGGACCTCTAACCCATAGAAAGCGGCACGTGTTACTTCTACGATTAGGCTATAAAGAGCTGGGCTTCTGCCTTGCTCACCCTCTTTCACCCACTGATGGAAGACCACAGCCGTCTCGTGAGCTAGACGACAGACGGAGGTGGCGAAGACCTGGGGCGGCCTCCTGCCAACAGCCGGCAAGGAGCTGAGCCCTCGGTTCAACAGCCTTTGGATTCTGCCGACAACCTTGTGAGTACATGTGGAAGCGGATCCTCCCCACGCGATTAATTGGAACCTGGAGGAGACCATGGTCCTGCCTGACACCCCATGATTATAGCCTTGTGCTGTGTAGCATATTACCCCAAAGAAATAACATGCATGTATTATTCCACAGTTTTTGTGGGTCAGGCATCTCAGTCCTGTCTGCTTGGGGTCTCTCACAAGGTAGAGTTGTATGAAGGCTTGACCGGCGAGGATCTGCTTTCTTGCTCACTCACATGGTTGCTGGCTGAACTCAGTTCCTCCTGGGTTATTGGGCTGAGGCCTTGGCTCTTTGCCACATGGGTTTCTTGGAGGGCATCGCTGACTTGATGCACATGAGTCTGAGTCAACTCCAGGAGTTAGTGATGGACAGGGAGGCCTGGCGTGCTGCGGTTCAAGGGGTCTCAGAGCTGGAAACGACGGAGCGACTGAACTGCACTGAACTGAGGGCATCTCCAACATGGAGGATTGCTCTACCAGAGTGAGCAGGGAGAGAGCACTGGCAAGACGGAATTCAGTCTTGGGCCTTTGCTTTCACTACAGACTGTTCTCTAGAATGCATTAGACTCCTTTAGCCACAGGTCTGGCTCACTTTCAAGGGAGGAATTCACACGTGAGCATTAATACCAGGAGGTGAGGATCGCTAGGGACCCTGTCAGAAGCTGCCTGCCACAGCCACAGACATTTATTCTCACAGTTCTCGTGGTCTTCCCGAAGGGTTTTCGGCTCTCAGAGGGGCCTTGTGCTTTGTATGTAAGTGCTTAATAAATATTTATTGAATAACTGAGATGATGCTTGCAAAGACTCTTAAAGGTCTCTGAACAGAAATTTTCAACTTAGATGTTAAGGCATTGATGGTCTCTTCAATGGGTCAACAGTGTAATAAGGATATAGTAAAATTCAAGGACAAAATTCTGACCCTACATACGAAAGCCTACCTCACTTCAGTGGGTTTAAGAACTCAGGGCTGAACTGTGTGGCTGTGCTGTCTTCAAAAGTGCCCAGCTGAGGGGCGGGGTGCCCTCTCACGGGGCCGTGCGCCCTGGCTGAGGCCGCGCCAGGGGACGGGCGTGTGCCGGTTGGGAGGATGCCCACCTGCAGGGCATGCAGCTCTGCAGGCAGCACACAGGCTGCACCCGCGGCTCTCTGGGGATGTGTCAGCCTTCACGCCTCTTCTCCCCTCTGCTTGCACCCGTTCCGACTGTACCCGCTGAAATGGACTCGAGCGGGGAGGGGGACAGTATCCCATCCACACCTGCCTTCGGGAAAGATTAAATTCTGTTTGAGAAGGACTTTGAGAGTCAGGGAGAGAAGGAAATGCACAAATGCAGACACATTCCACCATCCTTATTAAACTGCCAAGAAAATTCTACACGCGCAGCCACACCGCCCTCTCCCTGAGTGCTGGGTCTGGCCTGACAATAGCAAACAAACAGCGAGCTGTGGTCTGTTTTTAATTCCAAATGAAAATCCACCCCAGATAGGAGCGAGGAGGAGAAAAAGCAGCTCGGCAACAATGTGTGCTTTGGCTGAGGACCCCGGGAAGCCTTGCTGCTGTGAACCTCAGCCCCCTTCCCTCCCCGACTCACGGTGACTCTGAAAAGCTCAGCTCACACCCCTGGAATGGTGGCGTACTGAGGATAAGGATGTTGACAATAGGGTTTAAGCTGCATAAATAACAGCAAATTGCTGTTTGGACCAGCAACTGCCAGCCAAAAAAGAACAAAATAAACAAGGAAAGAGATGATACTTGGAGTATAAGTTGTGGGGAGGGGGAACCGGGAAGTAAGAGCTGGCAACCAGCTCTGGGTGGAAAAGACACTCTGACAAGGTGATCACAGGCCACCCACAGTCGTTAAGCAGCTATTAGAAGTTATTTTGACAGGACGTGTGGCATACTTCAAGCAGAGGAATCAAAGCCCCAGATGATCAGGGACACGTTGCCGGAAAGTTCTGGCTTAAAGAACAAGCTACTCTAATAATTTTCCGGTAGTCACATGTGGATGTGAGAGTTGGACTGACAAGAAAGCTGAGCACCAAAGAATTGATGCTTTTGAACTTCTGTGGTGTTGCAGAAGACTCTTGAGAGTCCCTTGGACTGCAAGGAGATCCAGTCAATCCATCCTGAAGGAGATGAGTCCTGGGTGTTCACTGGAAGGACTGATGCTGAAGCTGAAACTCCAGTACTTTGGCCACCTCATGCGAAGCACTGACTCACTGGAAAAGACCCTGATGCTGGGAGGGATTGGGGGCAGGAGGAGAAGGGGACGACCGAGGGTGAGACGGCTGGATGGCATCACCGACTCAGTGGACTTGGGTGGGAATGGCCTCCGGGAGTTGGTGATGGACAGGGAGGCCTGGCGAGAGGCGGTTCACGGGGTCGCAAAGAGTCCGACACGACTGAGCGACCGAACTGAACTGAAGTCTGACGACTGAGGACGGCACTCGCGGGGGCGTCGGGCCTCCTCTTGTAACTTCCGGGTCCTCCCGTTGGCGCCGGTGGGCGGAGCGGGCGAAGGGGACGCCGGGACGTGTTTGTCCGCGAGGAGACCCGGCCCGGCGGCCATTTTGTGCCCCTCGGCTCTTGGGCTTTCTCTTGGCAACGCTTTCGGTGGCGTCTCCAGCACCCTTCCTCAAAGAACTCTGCCGGGGCTGGAAAGTTAGCTCCTCCTCAGAGAACCCTCCCCAGGATGCAGCCCAGGCAAGAAAGGATAGAGCAGCCACGCACGCGCCCTCCAGCCTCTGGTGTCTCGCCTCTCCCCCACACACCTCACCTCTGGCTCTCACTTCACACCTCATGCCGGTGAGTCCCTTGCTTGCAACCATTCTCTTTCTCAACCTTCTTTTCAATCTCACTGACTCCAGAAAGGCATTTTTGTTAAGTTGTAGCAGAAGAGTTTTATGTTTTGTGTATTTACTTGGCTGCACTGGGTCTTAGTTTGGGCCTGTGGGATCTTTGATCTCCATTGCAATAGGTGGGATCTTTAGTTGTCTCACGTGGGGTCTAGATCCCTAACCAGGAATTGAACTTGGGTCCCCTGCAGTGGGAGTGTAGAGTTTTAGCCACTGGACCACTAGGGAAGTCTCTGTCGCAGAAGAGTCTTAAGTGAGAAAAAGAATTCACTGGATAGAATGCTTGCTGAATAAAGGGATGTAAGCGCAGTTGGCAGTTAGGGAATTTCAGACTCTGGTGTCCCTACGGATCCGTGTGCCCAGAACTCTCCCCAGTCCCGGCCACAACCTTCTTCTGAAAGCCATTTCTCCCTTCTCTTACAAACATGTACAGAAGATGCAGTTTTCTTCCACGGTCACATGTGCTGGTCATAGATTATTGGTGTAGGAGTGGTCATCTAAATAAAACTGGGTGTAGCTTATGCTGCCTAACAAATTACATCAAAATATGATGTCTTAAAAATACTTATTTTTGTTCAAGAGTCTGAGTGTTGACTAGACTTCTCTACTTCATGCTTCAGGTCTGCAGATTCCCGGGATAGCTCTGTTCACTGCATATTCATTCCGGTGCCCAGGCCGAAGGACCAGGACCTACTTGGGGAAAGTATCACTCTCAGGAATGGCCGAAGTGTAAGATGGCAGGTAGAAACATATGATGATTTCCTCTTTGTGTGCTCCTGTCTCTCTAATCTTACTTGGGCCAGCTTGTTTCCCATTTTTTCTACAATTTTCTTCCTCTGTGAGGCTGGATGGAATTAGAGAGTAAGGTGAGAGGTTCTACTGTGCCTTATCAAACAGAGGTGTTTAGAAAAAGAGAGAAAAATTTACTTGCAAAGAGTGCAAGGAAGATAGACTTCAGAAAGACTGGCTGGTCTATCAAAAACATAAGTAGTATTTAGTGAAAAACTGCAGAATTATCAGTTACCAAGCTTACATTACTCCTGTTGTTGTTTAATTGCTCAGTCATATCTGACTCTTTCTGACCCCATGGTCTGCAACACACCAGGCTTCCCTGTCCTTCACTATCTCCCAGAGTTTGCTCAAACTCATGTCCATTGAGTTGATGATGTCATCCAACCGTCTCATCCTCTGTCGTCCCCTTCTCCTGCCCTCAGTCTTTCCCAGCCTCAAGGTCTTTTCTAGTGAGTCTGCTCTCTACATCAAGTGGCCAGCGTATTTGAGCTTCATCTTCAGCAACAGTCTTTCCAATGAATATTCAGGACTGATTTCCTTTAGGATTGACTAGTTGGCTCTCCTTGCAGTCCAAGGGACTCTCCAAAGTCTTCTCCAACACCACAGTTCAAAAGCATCAATTCTAAGGTGCTCAGCCTTCTTTATGGTCCAGCTCTCACATCCATTCATTATGGTGAAAACAGCAACTCGCTCACATGATAATCATATCCATCTAGGACATGATACATCTTAAAATATCTGCTTGGCCAAAGTTAGAGATAAAATTGTTTTTGTTGCAGAGTCACAGGTTTACAGGGAATATGCAAAACCTTTTTCTTTGAGGGACTAGAAGCATATGAGACGATCATGATGGCTTTAAATTATGTCTACAAATTCTCTGAAACTATGCCTTCAAAAGGTGGAACCTGATTCTTTTTCAAGTAATAGTGGGCCAGACAATTAATTGCTTCTAAAGAAAATGATGTGGGAGAAGAGATGGTGTGTAGCTTTGGAGATTAGGTCATTAAAGGCATTTCAGTTTCTACCTGCTTGTTCTTGGGTCACTTTCCCTGGTGCAACCAGCTGTCATGTCACACCATATGAGAAGGTCCACGTGGGTGAGTAACTGAGACCTCCTACCAGCACTAACTCCTCGGACCTAAGTGAGTCACCTTGAAGGCAGATCCTCCCGCCTCACTTAAGCCTTCCGATGACCGTAGCCCTAGACAATGTTAACTGCAGCCTCATGAGACACCTTGATGCAGAACCACTCATCTAATCCTCACCTGGATCTCCGATCCAAGAAGTTATGTGGGATAATAAGTGTTTATTGCTTTCAGCTGCTAAATTTTGGGGTAATTTGTTATGCCCCTGAAGGAGGAAATGGCAACTCACGCCAGTATTCTTGCCTGGAGAATTCATGGGCAGAGGAGCCTGGTGGGCTATAGCCCGTGGCATCACAGAGTCAAGCACAGTGCCTAACACATGCGCAGCTTGCTGTGCAGCCGCAGAAAGCGAATGCAGCAAGCCGGCCTGTTGTTTTTGGTTTGTCACAGGGTGCCGGCTCTTTCTGATTGGCGCTGTGTAAATGCTCAGATGCTGAAGAAAGCCTGAGTGGCCTCTTACGAGTGGTCCAAGCCATCTTGTGAGTCTCTGTGTTGGAACATAATGCTCCAGTGCCTTCTGTAAGTTTTTAACTGACATTCCCACCAGCAACACAGGAGACTGAAGTCTGGGAAGATTCCACATGCTGTGGAGCAACTAAGCCCAGGTGCTACAACTACCGGGCCTGAGCCCCAGAGGCCCTGAGCCCCAGAGGCCCTGAGCTGTGACTGCTGAGGCCTGTGTGCCTGGAGTCTGTGGTCCAGGGGAGGGCAGCCACGGCAGTGAGAAGCCCCTGCACCGCAGCAAAGAGCGGCAGCCCACCACAGCCAGAGGGAGCCCGCGGCAGCAGTGGAGGCCCGGTGCAACCAAGCTAAAGAAAACAAGGTGATTAATGAAAAAGATGTCAGTTAAAGTATACGAGACGAATGCACGCATGAAGACCGTGCGCGTACTCGTGTAGCAGTGATTCATTCACCCGCTGTGACCGCCGCAGGCAGCAGAGAACGCTGGCCTGGCAACATAGGCATTGCGGCCGAGTAGGACCAAGACTGGCGCCTACTGGCTCCGTTAGGACCGATTTAACCATCGGGCACCACAGGCGGAGCGTCCATAGCCTGGGGGCATTTCAAAGACCTATGCAAGTGTTTGAGAAGTGAAGTAACTTATTCACGCAACCGTTTGGTGATGGGCATTTGTCTTGTTTCCAATTTCTTATTAGAAATAAGGCTGGTATACATATAACTGATTCCCATTGCTGAAAACTAACACAGCACTGTAAATCCAGCATACTTTAATACAATTTTTTTTAAAAAAGAAAGGCTGACGTAACTGTGTGCATGTGTCATTTTGTCTGGGTACCAGTACATCTGTAGGGAAGTGCCTAGATGAGAAAATGCTGGATCTGTAGTTTCATGAATTTGTGGTTTTGATCTAATTGACCAAATTGCTTGTTTTTCCTCAGTTTTACCAATAGAGAGTGTTATCAAACTTTTAATTTTTTCCTGTTCAGATAAGTGGACCCTTTGTGCTTGAGGAATTCATAGCTTTGTCTGGCAAAACACTATCACTTAATGTATGCTTTATTAATACAAAATGAGTCTGAGAACAACTTTAGGAGAATAAAAATACTAATTTTTGAATATCTGTGCATGTTTCAAAAAGATTCCGAGGACATCTATGAATATATTTATAACAACACAGGGTAAAAACATACAGAGATTGAAAAATTAGGTAAAGTAAAAGTGGGAATGGGATTCTTATAA
>SJYF01000236.1:2617183-2647651 GCA_006410515.1 Procapra przewalskii | reverse complement strand
GATTTGGTTATGACACAAGTGTTTATATCATTAGGTCTTATGTAGTTGCTGAGAGAGTATTATAAATTTGACTCTGAGTTCCCTGGCAGCCAAAATAAAGATGAAAATGTGGTTAGTCATAGGAGTCACAGTGAATATAATATTAATAAAAAATCTGTAACTTTAAAGCCTTCTGTTTTTGTGACACTTTATCCCAATTGATTTTAGGTAGATACATTCTTGTCTTTGTTTTACAAATGAGAGCCCAGGACACAGGTAGTTAAGTAACTCACCCATGATTGTGTACCTATTAATAAAAGGTACCTGGTTTGGCATTTAGACAGCATGGTCCAGAGTCTGCATTTTAAATTATTATGTAATTTTTAGTGACCTCTCCATTGAGATGAACCCTTTAGGCAGTAGCTGTGATGAAAACATCTTAAATCCTCAGACATTTGTTATGCATTTCCATTCTGTGAACTAGTCATACCTCGGATATGATTTGATAGACTTGTTAGTGCCAGAGCTGCACCTGCCACATAACATTACCCCTCCATTCTGGGGAGTGGTTTAGATTAATCCTTAGCTCTTGCCTCTTTCTTATCTTTTTGCCTAACTTTTATAGCTACTTAGGGCTTTGAAAGCCTAAGACAGTTGTCATCTCCTCCTCTATTTTGTTCTACCTCCATTTATTTGGAAGGAGATTCCCAGGACAAGCTGTGTTCAAGTCATATGTATCTTTTAGGTCTTTTTTAGGATTACTGGAGTTCAAAGCACTGGTCTAAGTCCAGTCTTCCACTTTGCCAGTTAAAGGAACTTTCTGAACATGTTTGTGGTTGACCAGTGCATTGAATTGTCCCAGGAAAGACGTCAGAAAAACATTTTATGTATTTTACAGTCACCAAAAATTGGTATATAAGAATATAGACTTGTGTGTCTTGTTAAACCTATTTAAACTCAGTCAAAAAGACCTAGCCAATATAATGAATAGACATTTTATACAAAAAAAGAATTGCCAAATAGGTAGGCACAGGGAAGCTACGATCATTCTCTCTTTGAAAATTCTACCATGACCGCAATATGCCTTTTTATTAGCTTTATACACACTGTGTGACTTTTAGAATATTCCTTAATCAGTATTTTCTCCTTCAGTTCCCTTAGAAAATAGGAATATTCAAAATGTGGCTCCATAGATATCTACAAAGAATAATCACAATGTCGAAGATCCTCCCTCAGGGAAAAGCATCTTCACATTTTCTTCAGGAACAGAAACACGAGGATGTTTCTGGCATGTTCACATGACGGATATGGTCACCAAGATGCCAACAAGTCAGCTTTTGATGTTCAGAGTGTTAGGGATCACCTCTTCAGATCTGTTTTCCAGAGGAAATAATGACTGTAGCACTTTCCTTGCACAGTTTTCGAAATACTCTCCCTGGTGGGGGCGCAGGAAGCATGGGAGGTGCCTCACGGGAACTGAGTGTTTTCTTCCTGGGAGCCGCATTATGGGCCCCTCCTCCACACAGTGAAAATCTGCTGCTCTGTGTTAGTCCTGAAGATACCATCTCTAAGCTCTAAGCTTGTCCTTTGCTTTGTGATCCTGAGGCTGGGACTCTGCAAGACACATATGACTTTATAAATTTATTACACGCAGGCTCTGCCACTAGGGAGCACTGGACGGAGATGGCAAGAGCCTTCCTGCTCTGGTTTTGCTTCTTGTTCCTGTGACTATAACCGTAGCTGTTACAGAGAGGAAGCCAGTTCTGACTCCATGTTGGAAACTTCCTTTGACTTGCTTTTCGTTGCTTTTGTTCTTATAATCATAATTAATAGCCTGCCTCAGAGGACACTGCCCATCTGCCTAAAGTGAGTGAAGTCGCCCAGTCGTGTTCCCCATCACCTCTCCCTCTCTATTCTGCCTTTTGACTTAAAGCCTCATTGCGTTTCTCTCTCTGACTCTGTAAAAGAACCGGACATCCAGGCTCCGCTAAAATGGTTACTCTGAGACGCTAGTCTGCCATCTTTTTGGTCAGCCAGCTTTCCAAATAAAGTAATATTCTTTGCCTCACCACCTCATCTCTCGGATTCATTGGCCTGGTGTGTGGTGAGCAGAGCTAGCGTGGACTTGGTAACATAGCGATGCTTATTCGCCAGGTAGGGGGAGTTCCTTCCTAGAGCAGCATAGGAACCTAGCTAGCTGTAAAGCCTCTATGGCTCCCTCTTCAGAGATGCCAGCTCTAGTCGGCTGGAGCCACTTCCTCAGAAGTCTGGGTCCCAACCACCAGGACCCTCCTCTGGACTCAGGGACACCAGGGCCATGTGAGCAGTGCCCCCTTCTCAGTGGCCTGAGCTTCAGCTCCATGGAGCCCCCTTTTGAAGCCAGTTTTAATAATTTGAATTTTAAAATTTCAACCTTTTCTCTTTATTTCCTCAGTGCAGGGAGCAGTGTCTGTTTCCAGAAGTTGCCACCTCCAAGACACCTTACAGTTCTTCCTATCCTTTTATTTAGTCAGTTAATAAATAAATTAAAATTTCTGTTTGAATAACTGACGTCATTTTTGCCTTTGGAGTGGATTCTGACTGATACTTTCCTGCCTCAGAGAAGTGTCTTATGAACACTGATAGGACTTCAAATTCATGCTGTGATGATCAAATAGGGGTGCTGAGAAATAATGCTTTTGACTTTGTAAGATCCATTCACAAGCAAGGAAAAGTTTAGATTGATGATAACAATGACAAAATCCCTTGAGAAGCTGGTAGGACTACCGTGATCAGGATCGGATATATTGGGAAGAGGGTGGAAATCTCAAGACAGGATTAGCTCTGTTGTCACTTCTTTGGGAGTTTGCCCTCTAGCAGCTCAACAGCCACTGCTATGAGACTGACTACTTACTTTATAAGTTCATGCTGTAGCAAACTCTAAACTGCTGCATGTTACAGAAAGGTAAGAGCCAATCATTTTCAATTTCTGTTGTTGTAGGGGCTTCCCTGATAGCTCAGTTGGTAAAGAATCCACCTGCAATGCAGGAGACCCTGGTTTGATTCCTGGGTCAGGAAGGTCCAATGGAGAAAGGATAGGCTACCCACTCCAGTAATTCTTGGGCTTTCCTTGTGGCTCAGCTGGTAAAGAATCTGCCTGCAATGAGGGAGACCTTGGTTCCATCCCTGGATTGGAGAGATCCTCTGGAAAAGGGAAAGGCTACTCACTCCAGTATTCTGGTCTGGAGAATTCCACAGTCCATGGGGTCGCAAAGAGTTGGACATGACTGAGCGACTTGCACTTTCGCTTGTTTAGTTGCTGAGTCATGTCTGCCTCTTTTGTGACCTCATGGACTGTAGCCCACAAGGCTCCTGTCTGTGGGATTTCCCATGCAAGAATACTGGATGGAAAGTCTCTTTGGAGGAGGGGTAATTTTCCTGTTCCCCTGAAAATTGCCTAAATGCTGGTAACCTACCATGCCTATGACCAAAAACTGGTCCTGATTTTATGAATTATTAAAGTTTGGGAGATTTTCATAGATTCTTATTTGTATTCATTTATTTTCATTAATTCTTAAAAAACAACTATCAGTACAGAGCATTTAGAATAAAAAAGTACCATGGTCTTTCTTCATAAGGCCAATTCTCCCAACACCTATTATGTGTCATTTCTTCTTGAAACCTCTAAAAACCATGAGAGGCAAACATTGCTAGCCTCATTTTACAGCTACATGAATTTGTAACACCCCCTTTCATTCACAAATATCCTGATTTAGATAACAAATTTTATGGTCACCTGATCCAACTAGTAAGAGAAAGAGCTAGAATTTGAGCTCAACCAAGTCCTATGTGTTTCCACTGCCCTAAACCACCTCAGAATCTCCTAAACCAGATGGAACTTGTAGAATTTTATGGTACCAGAAGTCTGTACCACTGAAATTGGAGCAGATATTTCAGGCTTCAGTCTAAACTTCTTAGGAATCTGTAGGCTACATCTTTTCTAAGCTATTATCTCCCCCAAACTATGCAAATAGCTTTAGAAGATACATAAATTAGCAGAAAACAAAACTCAGACTGGCTTGAGTGGAAAAGGAGACTTAGCGGCTCGTGTATTAAAACCGGAAGTTCAGGGTTTGGCGAGTGTCACTGTTGGGTGATCCAGTCCCGTGAGGCTATTGGTGTCCGGGGCCTGACTCCAGCGCTTTCTCCCCCTCACGCCACTGTCTAGCTCTCGTCTATGACTGACTCGTGTGTGGTTGTAGGGTAGCTGCCAGCCGTTGCCAAGGTGACACGTTTCCACTTTCGTGTCTAGATAGAGGAGAGGTACCTCTTCCCCCTTCCAATGAACAAAAGCCCTGCTCTTTGCGTTGTTTGGACTAAACGGAACCAGTGAAAGCGAGTAGATGATATGTACTGGTTGGTTTGGGCTTCCCTGGTGGCTCAACAGTAAAGAACTAGCCTGCCAATGCAGGACATGCGGGTTTGACCCCTGGGTTACGAAGATCCCCTGGAGGAGGAAATGGCAACTGACTCTAATATTTTTGCCTGGGAAATCCCATGTCAGAGGAGCCTGGCATGCTGTAGTCCATAGGGTCTCAAAAGAGGTGGACATGACTTGGAGGCTAAACAACAACAATTGGTTTACAGTTGGTTTACTGATCTTTTCTAAACCAATTGTCATGTCAGGGTTGATGTGGAGGTGGGATGTGATTGTTCTGATTTGAATACTAATCAGAACTCACTCACTTCTATGACTGGGGGGTGAGATTTATGGTCCCCAAAGCCCATGAGTAGGCAAAGGCAACCCACTCCAGTACTCTTGCCTGGAAAATCCCATGGATGGAGGAGCCTGGTGGGCTGCAGTCCATGGGGTTGCAGAGTCGGACACGACTGAGTGACTTCACTCTCACTTTTCACTTTCCTGTACTGGAGAAGAAAATGGCAACCCACTCCAGTGTTCTTGCCTGGAGAATCCCAGGGATGGGGGAGCCTTGCGGGCTGCCATCTATGTGGTCGGACAGAGTGGGACACGACTGAAGTGACTTAGCAGTAGCAGGAAAGCCCATGAATGAGGATCCCATGCATCTGGAAAGAGAAAAGCGAATCCTGGTTAAGTTATGTCCTCTGGCTACCCAGCACTCATGCATACCCTTCTTTCCATCCATCCTCTTGGAAACATCCACATTACCCCAGTAGAGACAACCCAAAGATTTGATACATTAGCTCCAAGTTTTGATTTTTTCTGGGTGATGTGGGGTGATATCCACGTCATTATATCTGGATGAAACTTCTTGTACTCTAAGGACTTTTGGTAATAATATGTTATCCATGTACAACACAACCCATAGAAGAAAGAGTAGGATAACTGGATTTTAAAAAATGCCATTTGGAAAGCTAAAGAATGAGAAATGGCATGTAATAGTTATTGAGAAAATGATATAATTCCTGCTGGACAGAAATGGTGGGAACTGCATTCTAGCAGTGAATTCTATGGAGAGTCATCTTGACTGCCCAAAGTCTTTTTGGAAAGCTATCCATTGTGCACTATTTTCCTTTGCTCCTTCTGATAAGCAGCATGATACTGGGGTTAAGAGTAAAGGCTTTGGAGTCAGAATGCCAGGATTCTAATAGCTAGCTTTTTTATTTTCTAGTTGGGCAAATTTCTTAACCTCTTTGTGCTTCATTTCCCTCAGATGTAAAATGGAGATAATAATAGTCCTTGTCTTTTGGGATTAATAAGCATGTAAAGAGGGAATTAATCCATGCAAAATGCTTAGAACATTGCTTCACATACATAAAGTGCTCAAGAAATATAATGAGTCTTGGGGAGGATGATATTTCTCAGGGTTTTTTTTGAAAATGGAGCTTCCTTGATTATTTAGTGGGCTTCTGGCCTAATTCCTTCTGGTCAGTTCCATAGTCAGATATCTGGCTAGTCAGAGTTCAGATTCCCTTGAGCTTGGGAAGTATGTTTTTCCCTTGAGCTTTGGGAAGCTTGTGTGGAACTGGGCATAATTTTCTGTCCTATGTGTGCAGAACCAAAATATCTTAGGCCATCTTACTACCGTGTATGACTACCTAGATCTTAGTTATTTGCGTCTCTTGAACCAAACCTTCCACTACAAGTACCCCTGGGAGCTGTGTCCATGCTGGATATTTGCCAAATGGTATGTCAGCCATCAGGCAGAGGTGGAAGGAAGCCCCAGCCACCGGTGCTCACCCACTCTGCTCTACTGAAGCTGGTGTTATCTTGACTGAGTATACAACTGTGGGCCTTATAGCATCTTCGTCTTTTCTTACCCAGGTTGGCTGAGGCGATTCATGGAAGAATGCTTCACAGCATGTCAGCCCGCAACAATGGGCATCTGTGCTATTCACAGCAGCATTCCTGCCATCATCCCTTTCCATTGCCATGCCTCCACCTCCAGTGCAAGCTTGAGCTGCTCTGTAAGACTTTTCTTTTGTAAAGGTCTATGGGGCAAAAATATGAAGACAGGCCTAGTGGCTCAGATGGTAGAGAATTTTGCCTGCAATATGCAGACCCAGGTTCAATCCCTGGATCAGGAAGACCCCCTGGAGAAGGGCATGGCAACCCACTCCAGTATTCTTGCTTGGAGAATTCCAAGGACAGAGGAAACTGGCAGACTTCAAGGGGCCTCAAAGAGCAACTAACACGACTGGACAACTAACACGGTCACTTTCACTTTCACGGGGCAAAAATATGAGGACAGGCCTAGACATTTATAGCAAGGCTTTATTTTGTACCCATTTTCATGTTTCACTCAGATAAACCATGAATTCTACTTTCTCCCATTTTCACATAAAACTACATACACCGCACTGTACATGTAAGACAAATTTGGAAAAGAGCCTCAAGCTGGCCTCTGAAATTGTGTAAGCAATTATCACATTTTTGTGCGCAAATGCAGTAATTATATGTGTAATTTGGCAGCTGGGTTTGAAAATTTGGCCTTAAATGGAACATAGACAGGAAAAATAAATGTTGGAAAATGCCAATATTTTATAAAGATTTTGAATCAAATAATGGTGAAATTATTGCAAGCCATCTTAATTTTTAATTATAATGATCATTACACAATATACAATAATTTTTTGAGGAAGAAAAGAACTATAGATCAATTGCCCATCGTTTTTGTCAGAAAAAAATGCCTCAATTCTTAGGGAGAATAATTGTATTTTTCAGAGGTTATGGTACATATTTCAAAGGCTTTTTTTCTTATGAAGAAAAGATAGTGATTGCTTACTAGTTCAAGTTCTATGACATATTTTACTATAGAAGAAAAGGACTCTGTACTGATTACTTTAGAGGGAGAGTAGTATTAACTCTGTGCTTTATGTGAGCTAGTAATCTTAAATTAGATAAAGCTTTCTTTATGAGCATTTAAGTTTTGGAATATAAGATTATAGCTTAAATGAAGAGTAATTTAGAATTCTTTGATCTAGGTTTAAGTTGAAGTTTTATAGCAAGATCATAGTTTTTATATTGTCATCGGGATTGAATCTAGTTCACATGGCTTTTTCATGTGATTATGAGCACTGGGGACTTGGGAGGATGTAAGGCTGACCCTACAGCAGTGTTATCTTCTGTGATTAGTAGGGTAATGGAGAGGCTAACTCTGCAGGCTATTGAAGCCAGCCAACCTGTATTCCAGTCCTGGCTCCACTGTTCCATTAGCCCTGTGACCTTGACACTGTTGCTTAATCCTTAGCCTCTCTTCACCTTAGACTCCCCACGTGATAAAATGGGAATGATAGCACGCCCGCCAAATAGAGCCATCTCAGGGACAGAAAGAGCTGGTCATATCCGGCAGAGAGTCTGACACCTGCAAGCCCTCAAGCACGGTGAGCGTTATTGTTTTGATCATCATTTGCAACTCTGTTGAACCCCAGTCATGGCTAAGTGAGGAGGATGACCAGCTCAGGCAACGTGAGGGCAAGAGACGGTTCGTGTGTGCAGAGAAGTCCGTAGGAAGTCCGGGTTCTCCAAGATGAGGCAACGCCCCCAACAGCTTGATAAAGACGGCGACAGTGCGGGCAGAGCTCGGTTATGGGGATTTATTTCTATTCTGTGGCAGACTGTTGAGAGTCTTCCAGGATGTGCTAAATTGGGGGATAGGGGAGGATGTAGACTTCAGAATCCTTCTCTTTCAAGGAATCTGCAGTCTACAGAGCAAATGAGATCAGAGCCGGCATGACTGTAATGCCGACTGTAACACAGTCAGGGCTGGGGGAAATAAACAAGCGGCTCTAGGCATTAAAGAAAAGGGGTGGGGGAGGGTGAACTTGCAAGTAGTTTTCCCCCTTATTCTAAAATCGTGCAAATCTTCTGAGGATAGGTAACTTTTCAGGCAGGCATTGAAGGAGACTCTGGTTAAGCAGATATAATAGGGCTGGAGATGAATCCAATGAAGAAAACAACATGAACGAGGCAGAGGAGGGAAGAAAGGAGCCCCCAAGAGCATCTGGGAGATCCAACATGGTGGGGGTAATGTAAACAGACTGTCATAGGAGGGCTAGACAGACTTAGAGAGGATCTGAATATTATGGTGGGAAGTTTGGGCTTAATTAGATATGCAAAATGCAGCTTTAAAAGAGAAAGGCTGTGAACAGACTTGTGCATCAGAGAATCATTTCAAGGTCTTGTTAAAACACGTATTTCCAGGACTTCTTTGCAGTCCAGTGGTTAACACTCTGTGCTTCCATGCAAGGGGTGCAGGTTCGATCCCTGGTTGGGGAACTAAGATCCCACATGTCACATGGCACAGCCAAAACAACACGGGAAAACAAACAAACACAACACCCACACATTCCTGGCCCACGAATCCCAGAGATTCTGATTCAGTAGATCCGAGATTGAGCCACAGAATTTGCATTTCCAGTGATGTCACATGTCACACCCATGTGATGGGTTCAGAGAACACATGGAACAGGCCTGACACAGGGTGCATGTCTTCCAAAATGCTCTGTTTGCAGGTCCTCATTAGTTTAAGAAGTTCAGTATCAGCTCAGTTCAGTTCAGTTGCTCAGCTGTGTCCGACAAAGGTCACCCCGTGGACTGCAGCACGCCAGGCCTCCCTCCATCACCAGTTCCTGGAGTTTACTCAAACTCATGTCCATCGAGTCGGTGATGCCATCCAGCCATCTCATCTTCTGTCATCCCCTTCTCCTTCTGCCTTCAATCTTTCCCAGCATCAGGGTCTTTTCCAGGGAGTCAGTCCTTCGCATCAGGTGCCCAAAGTATTGGAGTTTCAGCTTCAACATCAGTCCTTTCAATGAATATTCAGGACTGATCTCCTTCAGAATGGACTGGTTGGATCTCTTTACAGTCCAAGGGACTCTCAAGAGTCTTCTCCAGCACCACAGTTCAAAAGCATCAATTCTTCGGCACTCAGCTTTCTTCACAGTCCAACTCTCACATCCATACATGACTACTAGAAAAACCACAGCCTTGACTAGATGGACATTTGTTGGCAAGTAATGTCTCTGTTTTTTAATATGCTGTTTAGGTTAGTCATAACTTTCCTTCCAAGGAGTAAGCATCTTTTAATTTCATGGCTGCAGTCACCATCTGCAGTGACTTTGGAGCCCCACAAAATAAAGTCTGACACTGTTTCCAGTGTTTCCCCATCTATTTTCCATGAAGTGATGGGACCAGATGCCATGATCTTAGTTTTCTGAATGTTGAGCTTTAAGCCAACTTTTTCACTCTCCTCTTTCACTTTCTCAAGAGGCACTTTAGTTCTTGTTCACTTTCTGCCATAAGGGTGGTGTCATCTGCATATCTGAGGTTATTGACATCTCTTCCAGCAATCTTGATTCCAGCTTGTGCTTCCTCCAGCCCAGCATTTCTCATGATGTGCTCTGCATATAAGTTAAATAAGCAGGGTGACAATATACAGCTCTGATGTACTTCTTTCCCTATTTGGAATCAGTCTGTTGTTCCTTGTCAGTTCTAACTGTTGTTTCCTGACCTGCATACAGATTTCTCAAGAGACAGGTCAGGTGGTCTGGTATTCCCATCTCTTTAAGAATCTTCAGGAGTTTATTGTGGTCCACACAGTCAAAGGCTTTGGCATAGTCAATAAAGCAGAAATAGATGTTTTTCTGGAACTGTCTTGCTTTTTTGATGATCCAACAGATGTTGGCAGTTTGATCTCCTCACTGTATGTACATTTATTCATTTTCAAGTTGTGGACAAAGCACTGTGTCAATATCTGCTGCACACAGCATAAAGTCTATCCCAGTATAACCAGAAGGGACTGAGCTCATGATGAAATAAACATGGGCTTATTTTTAATTACTTATGGTACAAAAGTCTTTTTGCTCTCACTGAAATTGCTTTTGTATTGAATATGCTTCAGGATTTTCTGAAACAAAAAAGTGAGGTACAACCATTAAATATTTCTTAATCCATTTTTTCTAGCACTTTGTTGTAGTGGTTTTTGCAACTGAGGAATATTTCTCACAAAGACACATATCCAAATGGAAGAATTTCCTTTACTGGCCGTTTTTAACTAAATTTCATTCACCAGTTATGGAAAGGCTTTCATTAAAGTTTGGCTATAGATTTCCATCTTCCCTTATGTCTGTCAGTTGTTATTGCAAAGCAATAAACAGGTTTTACCATTTTTCATTATTATAAATTCCACTGAAATTCATTGTTTGGAGTAGTTTTAAACTGGTTACAGAAATCCTATTTCCAAGTTTTTAGAGTATGCTGATATGAGATTTTTTAAGAAGGTGATTTATTCACTGATCTTGTTTATGCCCAAATTACATAGCAATGGGCATCTTCGTATATGTCCTTTTCCAAAGTGTTCTGTCTACTGACAAAGCCTGAGTTTCTAAGGAAAGGCAGTTCTTTTGTATTTTCTAATGGAAATTACTCCCACCTTGAAGGGACAGGTTGTGTTTTTAATGTTATTTTTATTGTCATTTTGGCCACCTGATGCGAAGAGCTGACTCATTTGAAAAGCCCCTGACTCTGGGAAAGATTGAGGGCAGGAGGAGAAGGGGACGACAGAGGGTGAGATGGCTGGATGGCATCACCAACTCAATGGACGTGAGTTTCAGCAAGCTCCAGGAGGTGGTGAGGGACAGGGAGGCCTGGTGTGCTGCAGTCCATGGGGTTACAAAGAGTCAGACATGACTGAGGGACTGAACTGAACTGAACTCATTGTCATTAAAAGAATGCTTGATAGGTAGCATGCTATTGATAGCTTACTTGTCATCAGAGAAAAGGTTAGCGAGTCTAGAACACTTGTTTTTCTGTAAATGTATGTTTGTAGCTGTTTTGAGCACTTCACCATAAGCAAATCTGTGTTGTAGAAAATATGTTCATGGTTATTCCCATTTTAATTTGTTCCCAAAGAATAAATCACATGTTAAAGATTAAGAAATGACCACTCTGATGACATTCTGTGGTGTTTTGTGCAGCTCTGGCTCCAACTCATTAGCTGTGCATGCTTGTCTGTGTAGAGCAGGGTTGATGAATGGCAGTATGATCTGTCTTAGTAATCTTAGACAAAATTTTTTAAAAGGTTTGGTAAAATGACTGGCCCCATTACTTATACAACTTTGCAATCAGAGAAATAATTTACTGTTGAGGACTATATTTTATCTTTGGCAGTTTGAAAGAATGAAATTCCATGTATTTTATTATTGAAACACAATGTAGCAAAAATTACATGCTGAGATTTGGTAAAATAGAAGTAAGGATAATACTTTTGCTCTGTGTATGGTCATATCCCACTCTTCGGGACCCTGAGGATTGTAGCCACATGTGGTTCCTCTGTCCATGGAATTCTCCAGGCAAGAATACTGGCGTGGGTTGCCGTTTCCTTCTACAGGGAATCTTCCCCACCCAGGGACTGAACCCAAGTCTGCTGCAACGCAGGCAGATTCTTCACCACTGAGCCTCCAGGGAAGCCCTGTCAGACTTCCTGCTGCTGCTGCTGCTGCTGCTAAATTGCTTCAGTCGTGTCCGACTCTGTGCGACCCCATAGACGGCAGCCCACCAGGCTCGCCTGTCCCCGGTATTCTCCAGGCAAGAACACTGGAGAGGGTTGCCATTTAGCACTGTGCAATTTGTCCCAATTCTTGATTTAAAAATAATTTCTGGGCTGCCGGCAGACTGAAGGTAGTGGCGGGGACTTGGAGCCTCGAGGACCATGCTGGGTGAGCTAGGGCTGGAGGAAGTGCACGGTAGGAGTTTGAGGGTCAGGCCTTCTGAAGACTGTGGGGCACTGGCTCTCAGGGCCCCTAGGGGCAGGGTGGGGGGAAAATGAGCTCTACTCAGCAGCTTCGGGGGTTTCACAGAGGAATCAGGAGATGATGAAGACCAAGGGGCCAGTCAGATGCAGAGGATGGGGTGGACTCTGACTTTGATATGGATTAACGGGATGATCCGGAGAAGGCAATGACACCCCACTCCAGTCCTCTTTTCTGGAAAATCCCGAGGACTGAGGAGGCTGCAGTCCATGGGGTCGCGAAGAGTCGGACACGACTGAGCCACTTCACTTTCACTTTTCACTTTCGTGCATTGGAGTAGGAAATGGCAGCCCACTCCAGTGTTCTTGCCTGGAGAATCCCAGGGACAGTGGAGCCTGGTGGGCTGCTGTCTATGGGGCTGCACAGAGTTGGACACGACTGAAGCGACTTAGCAGCAGTAGCAGCAGCAATGGGATGATCCATCTGGTGATGGAGGTGCAGAAAAGCCAAGAAGGAAGCCGTGAGCCATCATCAAGGAAGATGAGGAGCTTCTCAAGAATCTCAAAAGGTCAGCACCGGGGTTGGTGATTCTTGGAAGAGCCCAGAAGACCCTGCTTCCCTGTAGGGTGGTGGCTCTGACAGGTGGAAGTCCAAGCCTCTGTCTACAGCTGCTCTCACACAACAAATGTTCTTGTGGGTGCTGGAGAGGCAGGGTAGTCACAGCAGTGAGGGGTCCCAGCTGCCAGCAGAGAAGCTCCTCAGAGAGGCCAAGGTCACAGAGGAGCTGGACTGACCTTCACTGAAATGTCTGAGTGGCTTGAGGCTGATTGAAAGAAGCAGGTTCCTGAGATACGGAAGTGTCTGGGCCCACGGCTTACCTCTTGTTCAGTGACAGAGCCCTAAAGAAGAGGATGTTGTCAAAAGGACTCAGTCCTGCTCCCACGGCTCCTGCGTGGACTCCGGTGCTGGCTCTGGCCTCTCATCCCGCCTGCTCACTGCCCATGTTCCCTCATCATTTTCTTTGAGGAGGAGGCCTTGGAGGAATGGATTCCTCAAGGGTGGCCCCCAAAGGTCCCCGTTGGAGAGTCTGCCCAGTGGCCCACCCCCAGCCCTGTCCCAGCGCCCTGTTACAGACGTGCCGCCTGCTCCTGCTCCAGCCTTCAGGGGCCTCCAGGTGGCCTACGAGAAGTGCACTTCAGGGCACTGCCCCCTGCCACAGCCCAGGGCCCTGGCCCATCGCCTTCCCAGCCCCTCTCAGGCTCTGAGCCCTGAACCAAGCGCCAGGAAACTCATCAAATGAAGCAATGCCTGGGCCTAAGAAGCCTCTTTCCTACTCTGAATTGGGGCTCTAGATGTCCTCCATGTCTTCTCTTTGTGGTTGCTGATCTTTGCCCAGCATGTTTCTATATTTCTTTCCCTGTCCTTTCCCTTAGTTCCCATTGGTTGAATAATATTATTCAACTAAGTTGCATAATAATTGTGAAAGTGGATACCCTTGCCTTGTTCCTGATCTTAGGGGGAATATTTTCAGTTTTTCACCATTGAGAATAATGTTTGCTGTAGGCTTATCATATATGGCCTTTACTGTGTTCAGGTAGGTTCCTTCTATGCCCATTTCTTGAAGAGTTTAAGTGAAAAAGTTATCTTAAAGCTCAACATTCAGAAAACGAAGATCATGGCTTCTGGTCCCATCACTTCATGGGAAATAGATGGGGAAACAGTGGAACAGTGTCAGACTTTATTTTGGGGGGCTCCAAAATCACTGCAGATGATGGTTGCAACCATGAAACTAAAAGACACTTACTCCTTGGAGGGAAAGTTATGACCAACCTAGATAGCAGATTCAAAAGCAGAGACACTACTTTGCCAACAAAGGTCCATCTAGTCAAGGCTATGGTCATGTATGGATATGAGAGTTGGACTGTGAAGAAAGCTGAGCACCAAAGAATTGATGCTTTTGAACTGTGGTGTTGGAGAAGTCTCTTGAGAGTCCCTGGGACTGCCAGGAGATCCAACCAGTCCATTCCGAAGAGATCAGTCCTGGGTGTTCTTTGGAAGGACTGATGCTGAAGCTGAAACTCCAATACTCTGGCCACCTCATGCGAAGAGTTGACTCACTGGAAAAGAGTCTGATGCTGGGAGGGATTGGGGGCAGGAGGAGAAGGGGATGACCGAGGATGAGCAGGCTGGATAGCATCACCGACTTGATGGACGAGTTTGGGTGAACTCCGGGAGTTGGTGATGGACAGGGAGGCCTGGCGTGCTGCAATTCATGGGGTTGCAAAGATCTGGACACAACTGAGTGACTGAACTGAACTGAACTGAACTGAATCATGAATGGGTGCTGAATTTTGTCAAAGGCTTTTTCTGTGTCTATTGAGATTATCACATGGTTTTTATCTTTTAAGTTGTTGATAGGGTATATCACATTGATTGATTTGTGTATATTGAAGAATCCTTGCATCGCTGGAATAAGCCCAACTTAATCATGGTGTATGAGCTTTTTAATGTGTTGTTGAATTCTGTTTGCTAAAATTTTGTTGAGGAATTTTGTATCTGTGTTCCTCAGTGATATTGGCTGGTAGTTACCTTATTTTGTGTTGTCTTTGTCTGGTTTTGGTATCAGGGTGATGGTGGCCTCGTAGAAGGAGTTTGAAGTGTTCTTTCCTCTGCAACTTTTTGAAAGCGTTTTAGAAGGATAGCCATTAGCTCTTCTCTAAATGTTTGATAGAATTCTCCCGTGAAGCTATCTGGTCCTGGGCTTTTGTTTTTTGGGAGATTTTTGATCACAGCTTCAATTTCAGGGCTTGTAATTCATAATTTCTATTTCTTCCTGTTTCAGTCTTGGAAGACTGAACTTTTCCAAGAATCTGTCCATTTCTTCAAGATTATCCATTTTATTGCCACATGGTTGTTATAATAGTCTCTTATAATCCTTTGTATTTCTGTATTATCTGTTGTAACCTCTCCTTTTTCCTTTCTAATTTTGTTGATTTGATTCTTCTCTCTCTCTTTTTTTTTCTTGATGAGTCTGGCTACAGGTTTGTCAATTTTTGTTTATCGTCTCAAAGAACCAGCTTTCAGTTTTATTAATCTTTACTATTGTTCCTTCCATTTCTTTTTCATTATTTCTGCTCTGATCTTTATGATTTCTTTCCTTCTGCTAATTTTGAAGTTTTTTTTGTTCTTTTCTCCAGTTGTTTTAGTTGTAGAGTTGGGTTGTCTATTCAGTGTTTTTCTTGTCTCTTGAGGTAGGATTGTGTTGCTATAAACTTCCCTCTGCTTTTGCTGCATCTCATAGGTTTTGAGTTGTTGTGTTTTCTTTGTCAGTTTCTTCTAGAAATTTTTTGATTTCCCTTATGATTTCTTAAGTAACCTGTTGGTTATTTAGAAATGTGTTGCTTAATCTCCATGTATTTTTTTAAAATAGTTTTTCCCTTGTAATTGATATTTAGTCTCATAGTATTGTGGTCAGAGAAGATTCTTGATATGATTTCAGTTTTCTTAAATTTACTGAGGTTTGATTTGTGACCCAAGATGTGGTCTATCCAGGAGAATATTCCATGTACACTTGAGAAGAAAACGCATTCTTCTGCATTTGGATGGAATGTCCAGAAGATATCAATGAGACCCTTATCACCTAGTGCATCACTTGAGACGCGTGCTTCCTTATTGATCCCCTGCTCTGATGGTCTGTCCGTTGGTGTCCGTGGGTGTCAGCGTCTCCTACTACTTTTGTGTTACTCTCAGTTTCTCCTTTTCTGTCTGTTAGTGTTTGTCTTACGTACGAAGTGCTTGTACGTCGAGTGCGTAGATATTTACAATTGCCGTGTCTTCCTTTTGGACTGATCCCTTGATCATTACATAGTATCTTTCCTTATCTTGTAATACTCTTTATTTTAAGGTCTATTTCATCTGAATTGAGGATTGCTGCTCCAGCTTTCTTTTGCTTCCCATTTTCATGGAATCTATTTTTCCATCTTCTCATTTTCCATCTATATGCATCTTTAGGTCTGAAGTGGGTTTCTTGTAGACAGCATATATGTGGGTCTTGTTTTTGTATCCATTCAGCCAATCTGTGTCTTTTGGTTGGAGCATTTAATTCATTTACAGTTAAAGTAATTACTGATATTTATGTACCTATTGCCAACCCACTCCCATATTCTTGCCTGGAGAATCCCATGGACTGAGGAGCCTGTTGGGCTACAGTCCACAGGGTGGCAAAGAGTTGGACATGACTGAGCGACTTCACTTTCACTTGCCATTTTCTTAATTATTTGGGGTTTGATTTTGTAGATCTTTTTGTTCCCTTGTATTTCTTGACTGTATAAGTCCCTTCAACATTTGTTGTAAAGCTGGTTTGGTGGTACTGAATTCTCTTAACTTTTGTTTGTCTGAAAATCTTTTGATTTCTCCATCAAGTGTGAATGAGATCCTTGCCAGGTAGAGTAATCTTGCTTGTAGATTTTTCCCTTCCAGTACTTTAAATATATCCTGCCATTCTCTTCTGGCCTGCAGAGTTTCTGATGTAAGATCAGCTGTTAAAGGTATGGAGTTTCCCTTGTATGTTACCTGTTGCTTTTCCCTTGCTGCTTTTAATATTCTTTCTTTGTATTTAACCTTTGTTAGTTTGATTAGTATGTGTCTCCTTGGGTTTATCCTGTATGGGACTCTTTGGGCCTCTTGGACTTGATTGACTGTCTCCTTTTCCATGTTGGGGAAATTTTCAACTATAATCTCTTCAAAAATGTTCTCATACCCTTTATTTCTCTCTTCTTCCTCTGAGACCTCTATGATTCAAATGTTGGTGGTTTTGATATTGTCTTAGAGGTCTCTGAGACTATCCTCAATTCTTTCCGTTCTTTTTATTCTGCTCTTTAGAAGTTATTTCCACCATTTAATCTTCCAGCTCACTGATTCATTCTTTTGCTTCAGATAGTATGCTACTGATTCCTTTTATCTTTAATCTCACTGACTGTGTTATTTGTCTCTGTATGTTTATTCTTTAATTCTTCTAGGTCTTGGTTAATTGATTCTTGCATTTTCTCCATTCTGTTTTTGAGGTATCTGATCATCTTTGCTCTCATCATTCTGAATTCTTTTTCAGGTGGTTTGCCTGGTTCCTCTTCATTGATTTGGACTCTGTGCTTCTAGTTTATTCTCTTATTCGTGCATAATTTCTCAGCCTTTTCATTTTTTTTTAAACTTATTGTGTTTGAGGTCTCCTTTTCCCAGGCTTCAAGGCTGAATTCTTTCTTCCTTTTGGTGTCTGCCCTCCTGAAGTTGGTGCAGTGGTTTGTGTAAGCTCCGTATGGGGTGAGATTTATGCTGAGTTTCTTTTTGGTTGTCGTTGTTTCGTTTTTTCCTCTGATGGGCAAGGCTGAGTGAGGTAGTGATCCTGTCTGTTGATGATTGGGTTTGTATTTCTCTTTTGTTTGCTGTTTGAGTGAGGTGTCCTGTACATGGTGCTGCTGGTGGTTGGGTGATGCGGGTCTTACATTCAAGTGTTTCCGTTGTGGGAGTTCTCACTATTTGAGACTGTCTAGGATTAGTCCTCTGGTAGTCTAGGGTCTTGGAGTCAGTGCTCCCATTCCAAAGGCTCAGGGCTTGATCTGCTGAAAACTCCCTGATGTCTGTGGAGGCAGTGTGGGCAGAGCTGCAGCTTGTGAGTGATGCTGAGGTGGCAGAAGGAGCATTCTCTGCAGACGGAGGGAGGCTGTAACTGCAGATGTGGGTGGATGCGGCTCACACACGGGGACAGAGGTGGCTGGTCACGTCTGAGGCATCCATGCTCCTGGGCAGCTGGCTCAGTTCACTGGAGGCTCTTTCCTACAGTCACCTGGCGCTTCTCTTGGCGGCACTTTCTCACTTCTTGCCATAGGCTGGATCAGCCAAAATCCAAGTTTCTTGTTTAAATCCAAGCAAATCTCCAATGAGTGTAGTTGATGGAACAAATGTTCATAGTCTTAATGGTCCTGATTGGCTTTTAGGGTTTGGAAGGAGTATGCAAGCACGCTGGGAACACCAGAGGACGGCACAACAATTCTTGCCTGGGCTCTCTGTGTTTTTTAAAATCTAATAAGATAGAAAGATTAAAAAAAAACCCAAACAAATAATCCCAGAAATGTTTTACATGCATCTTATCAAAATGGTTCAAATGACACTGAAATTCTTAGTTAGGGAGAGCTTTACACTGGTTAAAAAAATCTTGTATTTTCTTCTCTTTTTTTTATTGGAGTAGAATTACTTTACAATGTTGTGTTAGTTTCTGCTCTACCACAAGGGTATTTTCTGACAAAGATATCCACGTTAGTTTGTATCATATCATTTTGTATGTATTGATATTATTCCAACACTCACCAAAGCAAAAAAGATTAGAATATCTATAATAGCCTGTAACTTTCTGATTTTCATTGTTAAAAGGAAATTACATATATCCTGAGATTTTGTAAAACAATGGATTGAGTTTGAACATTTTTCAAAAAATTGCAGAGGCTTATTTCTTTTAGATGCCTGTTTTAAAAAATGTCTTATGAATTGTGATTGGTTCAGATTATCATTATTTTTACCTCAAAGCACAGTTATATAATATGATAATTTGCTTCAGTCATGTCCAGCTCTTTGTGACTCTATGGACTATAGCCCACCAGGGTCCTCTGTCCATGGGATCCAGGCAAGAATCCTGGAGTGGGTAGCCATGCCCTCTAGACTGCTCTAAATATGTGCATCAAAATCATTAACCAATATGTCAAGATACCATATATATTTATATATATATATGGGATGAAGTTCATTCTTAATGAAAATAAATGTTAATTTGTATGTTTAAAATGGTCTTCTGGATAATAGTGAATGTTTAAAAGCCACTTTCTTGTCACTGATATTATTGAGATGGGAGTCTGGTATCAAGGTTTCCAGGAACACCCAAAAAATAAAAGCCATGTCTGATCTCAAGGAGCTTTAAATGACATAAAAAGACAGAATATATTCTCATGACACATCTAGAGAGTTACAGAGTAGATAGTCATTACTTTGAGGAAGACTGTAAATTCTGGAGTATGAGGAAGGATGGAAATTTTCTTTCCCTAATACCTACTAGAGTTCTTGGTCTTCTCCAGTCAGTCAGTCAGTTCAGTCGCTCAGTCGTGTCCAACTCTTTGCGACCCCATGAACCGCATCACGCCAGGCCTCCTTGTCCATCACCAACTCCTGGAGTCCACCCAAACCCATGTCCACCGAGTCGGTGATGCCATCCAACCATCTCATCCTCTGTCGTCCCCTTCTTCTTCCGCCCTCAATCTTTCCCAGCATCAGATTCTTTTCAATTGAGTCAGCTCTGAATAAGAAACTCAGGCAAGTCTTTATTGGAGCTCCTGCTCTGGCTGCGGGGGAAGCAAGAGCGAGCAATAGTTTCCTCTGCTTGCTTGCTCCCCAAGGGAGGGTCAAGTTGATTCCTCATGTGGGGTCTGGGTAGGGGAATGTCCAGGGATAAGACTGAAGGGGTGGCTTAGGTGGTCTGTCCACCTAAGTCTGTCCACAGTGCAGGGCATGTGAGTGCCCTGCTTTGCTCCTGACACCCAGTTTTTGCTCCTGGCTAGTCAGAAGTGGCAGTTCGGTGTTTTTTTTTTTTTTCTTTTTGTATCTTTTGGTCAAGAATTTGCTCCAGCTGCTCATGCATACAGTTATTGTTAGTCCCATATAGTTTCTTTGTATTTTGTAGGTAGAGGAGAGGTGTGTCCCTGGGCAAGATTTACAGCAATGCAACAAAGGGTCCCAGTTCCCAGCCTGTCTCATCCCCAGGGAGTCCTTGCTCTCTGATGCATGCACTTGTAACAGGGACTCACTGCTATTGATTATGTCAGCTTCTTCCAGGCTAATAACTGAGGGGAAAATACAGTGGTAAGTCCCAGACTTTAGTGTAAATTAGTTTTAAGATATCTTCACCCTTTTCAGAGTGGTTGTGAGAACTAAAGTCTTCCCTGGTGGCTCGGCGGTAAAGAATCCGCCTGCTAAGCAAGAGACACGGGTTCGATCTCTGGGTTGGGAAAATACCCTGGAGAAGGAAATGGCAACCCACTGCAGTATTCTTGCCTGGGAAAGCCCATGGACAGAGGAACCTGGTGGGCTATAGTCCTTGGGGTCTCAAAGAGTCAGACACGACTTAGCAGCTAAGTAGCAGCAGCAGGGATTGAATGCTCAGTGCCATGCCCAGCACATCACATGCGCTCAGCAATGAATAGTTACTGTTAATGGCAGCATCAGCAGGAGGGCTTGGACGTGGGGAGGGAACATCCTTTAGGATATTATGCAGTTGTGTGAGAACGGTAAAACGCATAAAGCACACCCTTGGCATGTATGTGCCCTACATAGGGGGACTGAAAAAAAATTGTCAGTGATTATGGAAATGGTTATGTCAGTAGTGCGCCTAAACAGGGTCAGGGAGTTTTGGGTGTTAAATTTCAAGCTGAGAGGTGGCCAATGAGGTTTGGTGAAATTAAGGAGAGCGGGAAGAACAAGAAAAAGTCCAGGTGGGAGCTTTGACATCAAGAAGCAGGTCATGCGTAAGAGCCTGAACTTCAGTTTTGGTGTTTTTGGAGCTTCATTCTATGCTTGGAAACAGGCTTCTCACTGGTTTCTTTTCTGTCCTTGCAGTGAATACAGATAGGCGCCAGGCGCTGTTCCAGCAACCGGGGGCACAGCGCCAAACAAAAGAGAGCAGGCTAGTGATCTCAAGGGGCTTCCATTTCACAGCAGGAGAGAGATACAAAGATAGTCGATGACAGGCAATGAAGAGAAATAAAGCAGGGCCAGGGTTTGGAGTATAGTTCTGTGTGTGTGTGTGTGTGTGTGTGTGTGTGCGTGTGTGCGCGCTCGCTCATGTGTGAATGTGTATGCATATCTTTGATTCCCTAGAACACAGAGCCTGAGACAAAGTTTACATCCTAATATTTTTGGGAAGTGCAATCTCAGAGCAGTAGAATGAGGGAGAATAGAATGCAAAGAAGAGAAATCAGCAAAACATAACGTGCTGCCTTTTTGAGCTGGTCACAACCTTAGGGGAAACAGGCAGGTCACTAAGGACCGTTCCAGAGATTCTGTGTGGAGCTTTGTGGTTGGGGGAAGGAGAAGAGAGCAACTTACGCTGGCTTCCTTCTGCTCCTGGCCTCTCACGGATCAGATTCACCTAACAGGATGTTTCACTTCTGACTTGTGTTATCTAACCTGTCTGCGCAGCTGCTTGGGAGACTGGAACCTACACAGTTCTGAATGGTTGACCCTGGATTCAGGAGCTGCTGAGGGCTGATCTTCTTCCAGCAGGAAGAGCTGAATGAGCCAGCAAAAGCAAGGGGTGAAGGGACGATGGTGACATCAGGGCTATGATCACACCGCTGCTTTTCCTGGGGCTCCTCCATCTGGGAAACAGAGAAAAAGGGTGACGCCCGGGGACAGACAGAACAGGATGAGTTTGCAGAGGCACATAAATTGCATCAGTCCTTGAGCTCTTTATGTACAATAGCCAGATAAGGTGTTGTTTGAGCAGAATTTTGAAGCAAGTGAGAGAGCCATCCACATGGATATCTTGAAGAAATTGATTCTAGGTGAAGGATATATCAAGTGCAAAGATCTTGAGGGAAGAGCAGAAGGTGAGGAGCAGGAGGAAGCAGTGTGGCTAGACCACAATGACTGGGGGCAGTCACGGTGGGGATGAGCTCAGAAAGGCGGGTGGGCGCTTTCTGAACCATGTTCAGCCTTTGGCTTTCACTGTTAGTGAGATGGAAGCCAAGGGGTGAGTCACGTTCTTAAAGGACCTTCTGGCTTCTGGTAGAGAACAGACCATAGGTGGGTGAAGGAGGAGGCTGGAAAACCAGCTGGGGATGCGTAGATCAGGCAGTGGCTCTGAGGTGCTGGATTCCACTTACATTAAATTAGGACATTCAGGGTTTGCTAAGGGCTGGACATGGAGTGTCAAAGAAAGAGAAATCAAGAATGATTCTATGAGTTCTGGCCTGAGCAGCTGGAAAGGAGAAAAGAGTCTCACAAAGGTCCAGTTTATTTCTTTTGATGGGACTTACTTCTTTTGCCAATGAGAAGCTATCTCTAAGCAGAATTTTCCATTATAAAATATTACAAGTTGAGTTCATTGATAATGCAAAATATGTTCAAGTAATTTATCTATTTTAGACTCATTCTGTGCTAGCGATTGAAATTTAAGATTTCCATTACGCATTATCTGTTTATAGTATCTCTACTAAGGAGAAAGGCTTAATTAGCCCTAGAAATAATAAGTTGCCTAAGTGGGGTGTGTGCGTGCGTGTGTGTGTGTGTGTGTTGGGAGAGGGGTGGTGAAATGTACTTATTTTTAGTATTCTTCCAATGAAAGGCTGGAACTCCTCATATAATGTCTCAGATTGCTGTAAGATGTTGTCATGTAGGTTTCATTGTTATTGATGCTAAACACTCGAAGAATATCTCTGGCTCATGCAAAAGGTCCAGAAATATTTCAATGATTTATGAAACAAAGAGGTTTCGTACCTGACAACCAACACGGATGGTTCTAGCGAGTGCAGCGGTAAGCATCTATTACAGCACCTGCAATGCAGCTACCTGGCTGCTTTCTGTTCCATTAACATGTTGTGAAAAAGTCTTGATGGAGCTTTTAGCCATAAAACATCTTAGAGTGTAATCTGTTTTTAGAAGATTAATTCCATCTGAAATAGTGAAGCAAATGATAAACAGCTTAAAGGAGATCAGAGAAATAGATCATGTTACAGTTGAGGGCAATAATATCATTCCACACTTAAGAAAACCTTTCAGGAGAGGAAAATCTGATAAGAAAAATGGCTGAACCATGTTTATTGGATGAAATCCGATAGGCTATTCCTGCCAAGATGCGTTAGAGGAGAGGGAATAAATAGTTACAGTTAAAAAAGAAAGAAAAAATGGAAAACATTTTATTTAAAAAATATTTTTGATTCATGCAATTACTTGAATCCCCCAATACTCTAAATATTTATTTTTTTAAAAAATTTTAAACCTGTGGTTTCTGAACAGAATGGGCTCAAACCCAAATGAGTCCTGGGGCTGAACCCAGAGGATTCTGATGATATCTAGTTGGTGGAACTAACTTGGAAGCAAGATCCTGGTGGCTCAGCTGGTAGAGAATGCCCCAGAATGTTAAGGTTTGACAGAAAACAACAGGATTCCGCAAAGCAGTTACCCTTCAATTAAAAAAAGAAAGAATCTACCTTCAATGCAGGGGCCCCAGTTTGATTCCTGGGTCAGGAAGACATCCTGGAAAAGGGCTGGGATGCTGACTCCAGTATTCTTGGGCTTCCCCTGGTGTCTCGCATCACCACTAATAACCCAGATAACCATGAAGGTGTGATCATTCATCTAGAGCCAGACATCTTGAAGTGTGAAATCAAGTGGGCCTTAGGAAAAATCACTATGAACAAAGCTAGTGGAGGTGATGGAATTCAGCTGAACTTTTTAAAATTTGAAAAGATGATGCTGTGAAAGTGCTGCCCTCAATATGCCAGCAAATTTGGAAAAATCAGCAGTGCCCGCAGGACTGGAAAGGGTCAGTTTTCATTCCAATCCCAAAGAAAGGCAATGCCAAAGAATGCTCAAACTACTACACAATTGCACTCATTTCACACACTAGCAAAGTAATGCTCAAAATTCTCCAAGTAAGCCTTCAACAGTACATGAACCGAGAACTTTCAGATGTTCAAGCTGGATTTAGGAAAGGCAGAGGAACCAGAGATCAAATTGCCAACATCTGTTGGCGCATAGAAAAAGCAAGAGAGTTCCAGAAAAACAGCTACTTCTGCTTTATTGACTCTGCTGCAGCCTTTGACTGTGTGGATCACAAAAAACTGGAAGATTCTTAAAGGGATGGGAAAACCAGACCATCTTACCTGCCTCTTGAGAAATCTGTATGCAGGTCAAGAAGCAACAGTTAGAACTGGACATGGAACAATGGTTGGGTTCCAAATTGGGAAAGGAGTACATCAAGGCTGTATATTGTCACCCTGCTTATTCAACTTAGATGCAGAGTACATCATGAGGAATGCTGGGCTGGATGAAGCACAAGCTGGAATCAAGATTGCCAGGAGAAATATCAATAACCTCAGATATGCAGGTTACCATACACCACCCTTGTGGAAGAAAGTGAAGAAGAACTAAAGAGTCTCATGATTAAAGTGAAAGAGGACAGTGAAAAAGCTGGGCTAAAACTCAACATTCAAAAAACTAAGATCATGGCATCTGGTCCCATCACTTCAGGGGAAATAGATGGGGAAACAATGGAAACAGTGACAGACTTTATTTTTTTGGGTTCCAAAGTTACTGCAGAGGGTGACTGCAACCATGAAATTAAAAGATGCTTGCTCCTTGGAAGAAAAGTTATCATTAACCTAGACAGCATATTAAAAAGCAGAGACATTACTTTGCCAACAAAGGTCCATCTAGTCAAAGCTGTGGTTTTTCCAGTAGTCATGTATGAATGGGAGAGTTGGACTATAACGAAAGCTGAGTGCTGAAGAAGTGATGCTTTTGAATTGCATTGGAGGAGACTCTTGAGAGTCCCTTTGGACTGCAAGGAGATCCAACCAGTCCATCCTAAAGGAGTTTAGTCCTGGGTGTTCATTGGAAGGAGTGACATTGAAGCTGAAACTCCAATACTTTGGCCATCTGATGCAAAGAACTGACTCATTGGAAAAGACCCTGATGCTGGGAAAGACTGAAGGAAGGAGGAGAAGGGGATGACAGAGGATGAGATGGTTGGATGGCATCACTGACTCGATGGACATGAGTTTGAACAATCTCCAAGAGTTGGTGATGGACAGGGAGGCCTGGTGTGCCTATGGGGCTGCAAAGAGACACAACTGAGTGACTGAGCTGAACTGAACGGATGGCTCAGATAGTAAGGAATACTCCTGCAAGGTGGGAGACCTGGGTTCGATCCCTGGGTTGGGAAGATCCTCTGGAGGAGGGCATGGCAACCCACTCCAGTATTATTGCCTGGAGAATCCCCATGGACAGAGAAGCCTGGTGGGCTACAGTACATGGGGTCACAAAAAGTTGGACACAAATGAGTGACTAAGATTTTAGTTAAAAAGAGGGAAACAATTTGAGGTGGCCTGTGACTCTGAAAAGAATATGGTTAGAATATAAGATTTTGCTTCTTGTGTTTTAAATTCTTATTAAGAGAGGTCAAAGTGAAGTATTGGCAATTCCAGGAAGAAGGACCTTGTGTGTAACTTACCACCCCTGAGACGGAGAAACTGGTCCAGGTTTTGGTACAACTCCAGACACACTCTGAGTGATTAGCAGACACCGAGGACCCTGCTTTCGCCCTGTGGAAAAACACGCTCGATGACAAATAACTCTTCTTAGAGTTTTAGACAGACGCAGGGGAAGGATATGCTATTTACCCAGGAGGTAGTAGCATATGACATTTACCACCCCAAGGAGATGTTGCAGATGGGAAATATTATCAATTCCAGAGGAGTCTTCAGACATATTTACAGATGATGCCCTCGTGGCGGTTTGAGTCCTTCTGAAACATTACGGAACCTGTGGACTTTTATATCATTCACTAGTCCTCCTTTGATGATGAGCCGAACGTGCCATTCTTTGCACCTTAATATAATACCTTTTATGTTTCAATTTAAGGGAAACCTGAGATAATAAAGTAGTCTTGGATCTATTTATTCCTTTAGTTAGTCAACATTTATTCAGCACCTGTTTGCAGGGGATTAAGCTAGGCAGTGATTAATAAGAAATGAAAGCCATTTTTTTTTTCTTACAGCGATTGCCATTATCTGGTAAATAATAGTAATTATTGTTACGCTTCCCCGAGCTGCATAAATCCTGGCTGAGATGGAATGGCATTAACGGTGGCAACGCAGATTTCTCTCTCCTCTGCAGCTGTAGGACCTCTGCTTCTGGGAGAGACTCGGGCATTTATCGCCGGGAGTCCCGTGTAGTTTCTCCTGGGTACCCCACGTGGCCCCTGCATTCTTCCCTTGCTGCTCTGGCTTCCTTCTGCATAGGTCCCCAGTCTTGGGGCCCTTGCCTGCCTCTGGGGCCTGTGACTGAGCTGGTCTCATGCGATCTTCCTCTTCTGCTGAGCGTCTCCACTGCTGATGTGTGGGATTCCTTTGGTGGCAATGGTGCGTCTTGGATTCCAGAGCCACACCATATCCCTGGCAGAAGCAGATGATATATGTCTTTCCCAGTTTTGGGTCACAAGGCAAAGCAGGGTTGTGTGTGCCAATGGCCTTGCAGAGCTAAACTGCCCCAGGCCTTCCTGTTTTCATTCACAGCTTTTCCTCCCTGATTTTTCCTCTTTCCCCTCTCCTCCTCTCCACCCCCATCACCATGAAGTTCACTGGGGCGAGGGCTGGAGGGCAGTGAGTGCAGGCGGACATGTCCAAGTCAAAGCTTCTCAGAGTCACGCCCTCCTCCAACAGCCACTTTTATTAGACGGCCTTTACGCTGATGCTTTTTCCCCACCGGATAGAATTCTCTTAGTTTTTGTTGTGAATAGACTTGTCGTTGGCCCAGTTTATCAGGCCTGCAGGCATGCTCAAACATTGTAGGATAAAGTCTACTCATAATTATTTGCATTTGAATCTCACCATTTTCATGGATTGTATCTCACTTTTCTCACAAAAGCCCAGGGTCATGCCGCTTCAGCTTTCCGTGCAGATTCGGTAGTATAGCATTCAGATCTCTTTCCTCTCTGGCATCTGCACGTCTCTATTTATTTCCTCTCTCCATCTCTTCACGTGAATATTATGTACCAGTCATACTGGGAGAAACATGTGCAGTTTTCTGAATTCTCCATGCTCCCTTTTACCTTTGTGCCTTCACGCTTGTGTCTTAGGTTGGGTTCCCTGAGATGGGAAGAGCTGCATGGGGTATGCTCTTGGGAGGCTCCCTCACAAAGGAGTGAGGAAGGCAGGGCTGGGCATTGGGAGAAGCTGTTGTGTAAGTGTGGCTGCAACTAAGCTTTCAGATAATCATACAGAGAATGTGACCCTGGGCAAGACAGTTCTCTGGGGCGGAGGGCAGTTCCTAGGGAGGGATGAAGGCTTGAATGGTCAGCATTTGATATTACTAGCAACTGGGGGAGGGGGGAGTCAGAAGGAGGGCACAGGTGAAATACTGAAGTATCTATTCTACATATTTTCCTTCCACTTTGACTTTCTTACCCAGCTTAAATTGCCCTAAATCATGCTATATTTTGGTTTCTTTTATATTTAAATCATTTTTTGTTTTATACAATTGATTTTTCTTGGACTTTCTAATTGACACTTTGCAACATGACAAAATAAGCATATGTTTTAATCTAACTGCTAAGTTCAACCTGCTTCTTTATTTAAAAATGAATGGGACTTCCCTGGTGGTCCAGTGCTTAAGAATCTGCCTGCCAGTGCAGGGGACATGGGTTTGACCCTCTGTCCCAGAAGATTCCACCTGCCTCAGGCAATTAAGCCTGTGCCCCACAACTAGAGAGTAGCCCCTACTCAGCACAACCAGAGAAATCCACAGCAACAATGATGCAACACAGTAAAAAAATAAATACACAATTTCTTTTAAAAAATTAATGGCACAGCATTGAGAGATGAATGGATAAAGAAGATGTGGTATATCATCCTGATACCAAAACCAGACAAAGATGCTACCAAAACAGAAAACTACAGGCCAATATCACTGATGAACATAGATGAAAAAGTCCTCAATAAAATTCTAACAAACAGAATCCAACAACATATTAAAAAGATCAAACATCATGAACAAGTGGCCTTTATTCCAGGGATGCAAGGATTCTTTAATATTTGCAAATCAACCAGTGTGATACACCATATTAACAAATTGAAAGATAAAAGCCATATGATTATTTCAATAGATGCAGAGAAAGCCTTTGACAAAATTCAATACTCATTTATGATAAAAACTCTCCAGAAAGCAGGCATAGAAGGAATATACCTCAACATAATAAAAGCCGTATACAACAAACCCACAGCAAACATTATCCTCAATGGCAAAAAAGTGAAGGCATTTCCTCTACAATCAGATGAAGACAAGGGTGCCCACTCTCATCACTACTATTCAACATAGTTTTAGAATTAAGTTATAGCCACAGCAATCAGAGAAGAAAAAGAAATGAAAAGAATCCAGATTGGAAAAGAAGAAGTAAAACTCTCAGTGTCTGTACATGACATGATCCTCTACATAGAAAACCTAAAAGATACTAACAGAAAATTACTAGAGCTAATCAATGAACATAGTAAAGTTTCAGGATATAAAATTAATACACAGAAATCCCTTGCATTCCTATACACTAACAATGAGAAAACAGAAATTAAGGAAACAATCCTATTCACTGTTGCAACAAAAAGAATAAAACACATAGGAATAAATTTACCTAAAGAAACGAAAGACCTGTATATAGCAAACTAGAAAACACTGATGAAAAAAGTCAAAGAGGACACGAATAGATGGAGAAATATACCATGTTCATGGATCGGAAGAATCAATATAGTGAAAATGAGTATACTGCTCAAAGCAATTTGTACATTCAGTACAATCCCTATCAAGCTACCAACTGTATTTTTCACACAACTAGAACAAATAATTTCACAATTTGTCTATACAACATAAAACCCCTCGAATAGCCAAAGCAATATTTAGAAAGAAGAATGGAACTGGAGGAATCAACCTTCCTGACTTCAGACTATACTACAAAGACACAGTCATCAAGACAGTATGGTATTGGCACAAAGACAGAAATATAGGTCAGTGGGACAAAACAGAAAGCCCAGAGATAAATCCATCAGCCTATGGACACCTTATCTTTGACAAAGGAGGCGAAAATATACAATGGAGTAAAGACAGTCTCTTTAACAAGTGGTGCTGGGAAAAGTGGTCAACCACAAGTAAAAGAATGAAATTAAAACACTTTCTAACACCATTCACAAAAATAAACTCAAAAGGGATTAGAGATCTAAAGGTAAAACCAGAAATTATAAAACTCTTAGAGGAAAAGACAGGGAGAACAGTCTCTGACATAAGTCACAGCAAGATCTTCTATGACCCACCTCTCAAAGTAATGAAAACAAACACACAAAAAAATCAAAAAGTGGGGGAAAGAACTAAACAGACAGTTCAAACAAACAAACAAACAAACAAACCATGCAGATGGCTAATAAACACCTGAAAAGATGCTCAACATTACTCATTTTAAAGAAATGAAAATCAAAACCACAATGAGGTATCATCTCATGCTGGTCAGAATGGCCACTATCAAAAAGTCTACAAACAATAAATGCTGGAGAAGGTGTGGAGAAAAGAGAACCCTCTTACACTATTGGTGGGAATGCAAACTGGTACAGCCACTATGGTGAAGAGTGTGGAGATTCTTAAAAAACTGGGAATAGAACTGCCATATCACCCAGCAGTCCCACTTCAGGGCATACACACCAAGGAAACTGGAACTGAAAGAGACACATGTACCCCAGTGTTCATTGCAACACTGTTTACAATAGCCAGGACATGGAAGCAACTTAGATGTCCATCAGCAGATGAATGGATAAGGAAGTACATACACACAATGGAATATTACTCAACTCTAAAAAGGAAAACATTGAGTCAGTTCTAATGAGGTGGACAAAACTGAAGCCTATTATGCAGAGAGAAGTAAGTCAGAAAGAGAACTCCAATACAGTATATTAACACATATACATGGAGTCCTGTATGAAAGGCAGCAGAAGAGACATAGATGTGAAGAACAGACTTATGGACTCTGTGGGAGGGGGCGACGGTGAGATGATTTGAGAGAAGAGCATTGAAACATGTGTATCACCATATGTGAAATAGACACCAGAGCAACTTCAATGCATAAAACAGGGCCCTCAAAGCAGGTGCTCTGGGACAACCCAGAGGGATGGTGGTGGTGGGGGGGTGGTTCGGGGTGAGGGGACACTTGCACCCATGGCTGATTCATGTCGAGGTATGGCAAAAAACATCACAATATTGTGAAGTAATTATCCTCCAATTAAAATTAATTCACTTCAGTTCAGTTCAGTCGCTCAGTCATGTCTGACTCTTTGAGACCCCATGAATCACAGCATCCCAGGCCTCCCTGTCCATCACCAACTCCCAGAGTTCACCCAAACCCACATCCATCGAGTTGGTGATGCCATCCAGCCATCTTATTCTCTGTCGTCCCCTTCTCCTCCTGCTCCCAATCCCTCTCAGTATCAG
>SJYF01000236.1:2603340-2616847 GCA_006410515.1 Procapra przewalskii | reverse complement strand
CAATGTTAATTAATTAAAAAAGATGTGGTGTATACACACACACACACATTATATATATACACACACAATTGAATATTACTCAGCCATAAAGACTTCCCTAATAGTTCAGACAGTAAAACATCTGCCTACAATATGGGAGACCTGGGTTCAATCCCTGGATTGGGAAGATCACCTGGAGAAGGCAATGGCAACCCATTCTAGTACTCTTGCCTGGAAAATCCCATGAAAGTAGGAGTCTGGTGGCCTGCAGTCCATGCGGTCGCCAAGAGTCAGACATGACTGAGTGGCTTCACTTTCCCTTTTCCTTTACTGCATTGGAGAAGGAAATGGCAACCCACTCCAGTGCTCTTGCCTGGAGAATCCCAGGGACAGGGCAGCCTGGTTGGCTACTGTCTATGGGGTCGCACAGAGTTGGACACGACTGAAGTGACTTAGCAGCAGTAGCAGCAGCATATATACAATAGATAACCAAAAGGACCTAGTGTATAGCACAGGGAAATCTGCTCAGTATTATGTAATACCTGTACAAGTAAAGAATCTGAAAAAGAATGAATATTTGTGTGTATATAACTGAATCATTTTGCTGTATACCTGAAACTAACACAACACTGTAAATCAATGATACACCAATAGATTTTTAAAAAACATTGAATGGAATGGGATAAATTTTTCTTAGACATGTTTTTCTTGGATTCCCTCACCTCTGGTTCTATTTAGGAAAGACTGGCTCCTAGTTCCATTGCACAGCTCTCCTCCTGGGATATGGTTTCATTGAACTCCTGCTTTAGAAAGAGTATTTCTTACATTTCATGTCTTTTCCCTTGTATTTCTGTTTAGAGCCTCAAGTTACTTTTTACAAAGGATTAGTGGAGACCATTAGAAAAGACCCTGATGCTGGGAAAGACTGAAGGCAGGAGAAGGGGACAACAGAGGATGAGGACAACAGAGGATTGGATGGCATCACTGACTTGATGGACATGAGTTTGAGCAAGCTCCAGGAGATGGTGAAGGACAGGGAAGCCTGGCATGCTGCAGTCCATGGGATCACAGAAAGTCAGACACGACTGTGTGACTGAACAGCAACAAAGTGGAGATAAACTTTTTGTCTAAAAATGCGTGATTTTGCCAGACAGTAGAATGTTTGGTTCAAAGTAATTTCTACTCATAACTTTACAGGATGATTCCATTATCTTCCAGCAGCTAATGGTGCCTCTACGGTTTTCCTTCATCTGCAGGTAAACTTGTTCTTTTGTGGTGCCTCAAAGCTTCTTTTGAAGCCTCTCTGGTGGGTTACCTGCCAGTGCAGCAGACTCAGGTTCAATCTCTAGGTTGGAAAGATCCCCTGGAAAAGGAAATGGCACCCCACCCCAGTATTCTTGCCTGGGAAATCCCATGGGCTGAGGAGCCTGGTGGGCTATAGTCCCTGGGGTCATAAAAAAGTCAGAGCCAACGCAGGAACTAGACAACAACAACAATTGTCTTCAGTAGTCAGAGACCTTGGTAGACTGTTAATATCACTAAGGATGGTTGACTCATGGGAAAAGACTCTGATGCTGGGAGGGATTGGGGGCAGGAGGAGAAGGGGACGACAGAGGATGAGATGGCTGGATGGCATCACGGACTCGATGGACGTGAGTCTGAGTGAACTCCGGAAGATGGTGATGGACAGGGAGGCCTGGCGTGCTGCGGTTCATGGGGTCGCAAAGAGTCGGACACGACTGAGCGACTGAACTGAACTGAACTGAATAAGTCTTCCTAAGTTCATCCTCTCAGGCACTTTGTGATTGCCTTCAATCTCATGGCCTCTGTCATTTCTCAGCTCAAGAAATTTTCTCCAATCATGCTTTCCCTTCATTTGCTTACTTTCTTCTTGTATCTTGCTCATGAATCTCAACTGATGCCCCATGCATTCTCCATTTCATTGTAATTCTCTTCAATGTTCTGGGAGATCTACTCTTTTATTTTTTCCCATCTTTTCTGTCAAATTTATTATGATAATCACATTTTAAGAGTTTTCAAAATTAATTTTCTTGAAGCTTTACACTGTTATGTTAGTTTTTGCGGTGCAGCAGAGTAAATCAGCTATTAGTATATGTTTATATACACCTGCTCTTTTTTTGTCTTTCGTTCCCACTTAGGTCACCACAGAGCACTGAGTAGAGTCCCCTGAGCTGCACAGCAGGTTCACACTCAGTTCAGTGCAGTTGCTCAGTCGTGTCGGACTCTTTGTCACCCCAAGGTTGGCTGCATGCCAGGCCTCCCTGTCCATCACCAACTCCTGGAGTCCACTCAAACTCATGTCCACTGAGTCGGTGATGTATCTAACCATCTCATCCTCTGTCGTCCCCTTCTCCTCCCACCTTCAATCTTTCCCAGCATCAGGGTCTTTTCCAATGAGTCAGCTCTTCACATCAGGTGGCCAAAGTATTGGAGTTTCAGATTCAGCATCAGTCCTTCCAGTGAACATTCAGGACTGATCTCCTTTAGAATGGACTGGTTGGATCTCCTTGCAGTCCAAGGGACTCTCAAGCGTCTTATCCAATACCACAGTTCAAAAGCATCAATTTTTTGGTGCTCAGCTTTCTTTATAGTCCAAATCTCACATCCATACATGACAACTGGAAAAACCATAGCCTTGACTAGATGGACCTTTGTTTACAAAGTAATGTCTCTGCTTTTTAATATGCTGTCTAGGCTGGTCATAAGTTTTCTTCCAAGGAGTAAATGTTTTTTAATTTCATGGCTGCAATCACCATCTGCAGTGACTTTGGAGCCCCCCACAAGTAAAGTCAGCTACTGTTTCCACTGTTTCCACATCTATTTGCCATGAAGTGATGGGACCAGATGCCATGATCTTACTTTTCTGAATGTTGAGCTTTAAGCCAGTTTTTTAACTCTTCTCTTTCTCTTTCATCAAGAGGCTTTTTAGTTCTTATTTACTTTCTGCCAGAATGGTGGTATCATCTGCATATCTGAGATTATTGATATTTCTCCCAGCAATCTTGATTCCAGCTTGTGCTTCCTCCAACCCAGCGTTTCTCATTTCTATGCAGATGTACTCTGCATAGAAGTTAAATAAGCAGGGTGACAATATACAGCCTTGACGTACTCCTTTTCCTATTTGGAACCAGTCTGTTGTTCCATGTCCAGTTCTAACTGTTGCTTCCTGACCTGCATACAGATTTCTCAAGAGGCAGGTCAAGTGGTCTGGTATTCCCATTTCTCTCAGCATTTTCCAAGTTTATTGTGATCCACAGTGTCAAAGGCTTTGGCATAGTCAAGAAAGCAGAAATAGATGTTTCTCTGGAACTCTGTTGCTTTTTTGATAATCCAGCGGATATTGGCAATTTGGTCTATTTTATATTTGTAGAGGCGTGACAGTCATATTTTCAGTTGCCAGAATCTCTTGTCTTTGATTGCTCCTTTTTATGACAATCAATTCTTATTTTACAAATGTAGCTTTTGCACACCTGGGGCAAGGAGGCTGCACTTTTATACTCCTGAATCTTGCAGTCATATAATGTGCAAGTATGTGTCTAGTAGCTGGAAGGAAGTTCTTTAAAACAAGATTCTGAGAGGTCTATAGTCTCTGGATGGAGCACTGAAGTTACACTCTGCTGTTCCACTTTTGATGTGGTGTGACAGTCTTTTACTTATCTTGTGAATATGATTAAAAAGAATGGTATCTCACTTTAAATTTGTTAAAATACTATCTGGAAATATCTTGAGATTTATCACAACTTTTTTGTCATTCTCTGGGTCTTACTGGCAAGATGGAATTAAACCAGACAGGGCAGGAAAAATGGTTAAAGTTAACTGGATTTATTCAAGGTGAGGAAATTAAGAGCTGTCATTACATAGAGATTAGGGAGTCTTAAGAGAGAAAAAGAGTTACGTTGGGAGGTGTGGGCTTTTATGAGAAGTCCATGGAATACGGTCAGTTGTTAGAGGCTTCTTGGGCCGAGAATGATGAAAAGCTCCGATTTCAGTCTTGTATCCTCCCTTAAGGGCTTGCCAGGTGGCGCTAGTGGAAAAGCACCCACCTGCCGTTGCAGGCGACCTAAGAGACGCGGGCTCAGTCCCCGGGCCAGAAAGATCCCTGGGAGAGGGCATGGCAACCCACTCCAGGATTCTTGCCTGGACAGGCCCATGGATAGAGGAGCCAGGCAGGCCGCAGTCCGTGGAGGCGCAGAGTCGGACACAACTGAACCGATGCAGCACACAGGCACATTCTCCCTTACCCATGATCTCATTGCTGAGAGGTTGCAAACAAGTCAGCATTTGCTCTAAATAGAGGCTCAAGGACTGAGAAATAGGAGGTGATGGTGATGGTGAATCTTTCCCCCTAAGAATGTTAGATTAATTGAAGAACTCAATTTCACGTATCTTACAGTAATTTTTACATTAAAAAATCTGATATTTGTGAATGTTGCCTAGATTAGGATGGCGGTTGAATTATTCCTGAAGACTCTTGGCATAATCTTCTTTGATTTTTTTTCCTTTTTAGTATTTTTCGAGTGGGCATGGGAATAAAGGAGTAACTTTTTGCTCTGGTAAGACTTCCATGGCTGCTGCTGCTGCTAAGTCGCTTCAGTTGTGTCCAACTCTGTGCGACCCCCATAGACGGCAGCCCATGAGGCTCCCCCGTCCCTGGGGTTCTCCAGGCAAGAACACTGGAGTGGACTTCCACATTTCTACCTAAACCTTCTAGTAAAAATATCTTTATTAAAATTTTCCTTTTGAAAAGGCACTAGATTGAGAATTTAGTGCCCTTGGGGAAATCTCCAAATGGGCTATCCATTGGTAAATGAGCCAGTCTTTGCCTCTGTGGGTTGCAAAATATTACCATTAATTTGTATGATGGCATTGCTCAAAGCTATACAATACACCTATCAACAAGCTGTTCATTTTTAGAAATGTAACTGGATTAGTGAATGCATTCGTACTGGGGTACCAGTCCCACTCAGCACATTCGATGGAAGCCCTGCCCTTTATTTCCTTGGTGTGTCTCCAGATGAGCTAGGACAGGATTCTGTGTACGCTGGGATGGATACGTTTAAGGCTATTGCTCCATTATGTCCTCTAAGACTTTGTTGATGACCCTTGGAAATATGCAACATTAGTATACATTCCAGAATCTACTGAGAAATAAGCACTAAGGGAATATTCACTTTTGAAATTTTGAGAAAGAGAAGTACAGTCATATAGGCAGGGAGATGAAGTGAAGTGAAGTCGCTCAGTTGTGTCTGACTCTTTGCGACCCCACGGAATGTAGCCTGCCAGGCCTCTCCGTCCATGGGATTTTCCAGGCAAGAGTACTGGAGTGGGTTGCCATTTCCTTCTCCAGGGGATCTTCCCAACCCAGGGATCGAACCCAGGTCTCCCGCATTGGAGGCAGACGCTTTACCCACTGAGCCACCAGGGAAGCCCCATGGAGATGAAAACACTTATTAAATTAAAACATTAAATGTAAAGTCAACTGAGCATTACCCTTTAATCTTATAAACTTTAAAATAAATCAAGTCCAGCAGCTTCAGGTTGACACAGAAGACAGGTTTCCCCTTCTTTCCTAGAACTTACCACGTCAATATACACACAGAAATAAAGCTAGCATCATCCCTATCCATTTGTTTCCATTTACCACTATCTTTAAAAAAACTATTCCTTGTCTTTGATTTTGAAATATGGAGACATTGATAACAAATTTCGAATAAAAAACCCCACACAATAGTAGGTATGAGAACATTCCCCCTGGTTAAAGACCTTCTGATATTTGCCACTCAACAATTTCTCAGGCACCTGTAAAAGGCTTTCAGGTTAACTGTTGCAAACCCAAACATTATGGCCCTGTCCCATCCATCTTTAGAATCCAGGAAACAGATCAATATTCTAACTACAGGCCATTGGATCTATATGCAACCTTTCAAAGTTGCTTACTACAAGCAAGTAGAATTCTTTAATTAATCACGTAACATTTTAGAAACCTATTTTGTTATAAGGACTCATTGTATAAATTTTTTTGATCTCTGTTAATGGTCTGTGATAGGTAAGTGTAAAGATTTATGCCTTACCAAGAAAAGTCCAATTGAGCATATTTTGTTTAAATTAATAAAGAACCGTGGAGAGAATTGGAGGCTGAAGGCTTTGGTAATGAATAAGAGAAACAGATGCGGGTGAAATATGACTTCCTTCGTGTGCTGTATTTCAGGGAATCTTTAATTCACCTGAATATGGCCATGAGTTATGCTTAGAGTATTGTATTAGAATTCCTAGTAGAAAGGGATTTAGATATACACGTAAAGTTAAATATGGTTAGACAGTAAAATATTGATTGCTTACCACAAACAATGCAGCGGGGTACCCAACACTTGTTTTCCTTGTGGAACATAATAAGGTAATTAATTTATCTCCAGCTGAGTTTTATTTGTGAAAAAAAATTTTTTTTGGTGGAATAGATTTGAATGTTTTGTGTGTGTCTCCAGTAGCTATTTGTGCTATAATAACCACGTGCAGTTTGTAGCAGCCCTTTAATAATCATCACCTTGGAAATGGGGGTACTTTCTTCTTGTTTTAAACAGTGCAGTCCAAGGCTCAGCAGTAAAGCAGCACTCTGGATATAAAAGCTAATGACTAATAGGAGAGTTCTGACCCTCTGAATTGCGTTTACTGTTCACCAATGATTATGTCATTAGGAATGAATTAGATAGTCAATGAGGTGAATCTTCAAATCAAAGCTGCCACTTTGAAATTTTCAATAATCTGTTCACTTGTAGGATTAGGGTGGTATTTAACAGCCATTGCTGGTCTACTGCTGGGGTTATGTGGCTGTGAAAAACAGTTTTCTTATGGGATTGTTTTTTTTTTTTTCCTCTCTTTTCGTTTTTTTTTTTCCTTTGGAGTCACTACGTTTTCTAGGGCTAGAGTTCTCTGGTCATTTATTCCTGGTATGCAAACCAAGCTAGAGCCGAAGTGATCGACTGTTTACTATCTGGAAACCACAGGAGAACAGGGGTTAAGGACTGCCCTGACCTTGGACACTGCGGAGATGTTGATGGACGGTTTTATTTTTTCTGCATACTATTTTTACTATCTAATAAGGTAAAGAAAAGTGATAACGATCATTGTTTTGTTTTCTGTCTACTGGAAGAATTCGTGTATGACTTTTTATATCTAGTTTTGCATGCATTTTTGTTTTTTTACTTCAAAGCATTAGTTCTTTGGGGGATCCTCAGCTTTTAATAGAGAAGGCAATGGCACCCCACTCCAGTACTCTTGCCTGGAAAATCCCATGGATGGAGGATCCTGGAAGGCTGCAGTCCATGGGGTCGCTGAGGGTCGGACATGACTGAGCAACTTCACTTTCACTTTTCACTTTCATGCATTGGAGAAGGAAATGGCAACCCACTCCAGTGTTCTTTCCTGGGGAATCCCAGGGACGGGAGCTGGGTGGGCTGCCGTCTATGGGGTCACACAGAGTCGGACACGACTGAAGCGACTCAGCAGCAGCAGCAGCAGCTGTTTAATGGGAATAACACTAAAATGGTAGCTGACCTTTTTTTTTGCCTGTTTGCTGTGTCCTGGATGCCGTGCTAGGGGCATTATCTGCATTGTCCCAGGTGGCTCTCACTGCACACTATCAAGTTTCAGGGGATAAACAGGGAACCTGCTAAGACTTTAATGCAGATAGTGACCTGCAGATAGTGGCGTAGATTTCTTTGCATGCAGATAATCACATTATTGATTAGAAACCTCCTTGCCCCATTCAGATTTACTGATTTGAAGAACCATATTCTCTAGGAACACAGAGGAAAAATTATGATAAAACTTACTTGAGGGGAAAAGCAGACAAATAATAATTGAGACAGGCAGCAACAATGTAAGAAAACTCCCATCAAAAGCAAAACAACTCTGGGCCATGGAGTGAAAGAGCTTACCAGGATTCAGGCAAAACTACTGAACCGAGTACTGTGTAAATAGCAATTATTATTTGCTAAATTATTTTCTTGGGCTACATTCTGCTGTTTGTGGGATCCTAGCTCCCCTACCAGGGACTGAATCCAGGGCCCTGCTGTGAAAGAGTGCAGTCCCAGCCACGGGGCTCCCAGAGAATCCCTGGAAAACAGAAACTGCAGCAAGCCCCCCCCCCCAAAACCTTCAAGGTGTGAACATGCACTGCATCAATGTCAGATGAAGGCCAGGCTGCATTTGCAGCTCGCCCTGCATCTCCTCCGGCTGATGGCTTTCAGCTCTGCCATCTCCCGCCTCTGCTATCTCCTCCAGTCAGCAACTCTTCTTGCCTGTCGACTCAACACCAGCCCCTGTGTGCCAGCTGTTGTACTGAACTACTGTACCGTTCAAGGTACTGCCTTGTAAGACTAGAAATGTTTTCTTTGTGTTTGTTTTTTATGTATTATTTGTGTGAATAAATATTACACAATTTGTGTGAACACATTTGTGTGACTATCTATTACAGTACAGTACTTTATAGCCAGTTGTGTTAGCTGGGTACCTAGGCTAACTTTGTTGGATTTATGAATAAATTAGACTTATGAACATGTTCTTGGAAGAGAACTCATTCATATATAGGGGATTTACTGCATTGATAGAGAAGTCTGGTGAGTTTTCTAAACTTTGAGATAAAGAAAAAAATTTCCTTTGAGACTTCTTTGACCCAGGGATTATTCAGAGGTATGTTGATTCAATTCTAGTTTTTTATATTTTTCTATTATCTTAAGAAGAGTTCCTGGTCCATATGATACTGGGAACCAAGTGATTAGATCAGAATTTCCTAAACGTATTTGGTACATTCCTAAAGTGGGATTTCTAACTAGCCACCTTGAGGAACGAGTCAAATATGTTTGGGAAATACCAAGTTCAGTTCAGTCGCTCAGTTGTGTCCGACTCCTTGGGACCCCATGAACCGCAGCATGCCAAGCCTCCCTGTCCATCACCAACTCTTGAAGTTTACCCACACGCATGTCCATTGAGTTGGTGATGCCCTCCAACCATCTCATCCTCTGTCGTCCCCTTCTCCTACTGCCTTCAATCTTTCCCAGCATCAGGGTCTTTACCAATGAGTTAGTTCTTCGCATCAGGTGGCAAAACTATTGGAGTTTCAGCTTCAGCATCAGTCCTTCCCATGAATATTCAGGACTGATCTCCTTTAGGATGGACTGGTTGGATCTCCTTGCAGTCCAAGGGACTCCCAAGAGTCTTCTCCAGCACCACAGTTCAAAAGCATCAAATCCTTGGCGCTCAGCTTTCTTTATAGTCCAAATCTCACATCCATACATGACTACTGGAAAAACCATAGCTTTGACTAGACAGACCTTAGTTGACAAAGTAATGTGTCTGCTTTTTAATAGGCTGTCTAGGTTGGTCATAACTTTCCTTCCAAAGAGTAAGCTTCTTTTAATTGCATGGCTGTAATCACCATCTGCAGCGATTTTGGAGGCCACAAAAATAAAGTCTGACACTGTTTCCAGTGTTTCCCCATCTATTTCCCATGAAGTGATGGGACCGGATGCCATGATCTTCATTTTCTGAATGTTGAGCTTTAAGCCAACTTTTTCAGTCTCCTCTTTTACTTTCATCAAGAGGCTTTTTAGTTCCTCTTCACTTTCTACCATAAGGGTGGTGTCATCTGCATATCTGAGGTTATTGATATTTCTCCTGACAATCTTGATTCCAGCTTGTGCTTCTTCCAGCCTAGCATTTCTCATGATGTACTCTGTATAGAAGTTAAATAAGTAGGGTGACAATATACAGCCTTGACGTACTCCTTTTCCTATTTGGAACCAGTCTGTTGTTCCATGTCCAGTTCTAACTGTTGCTTCCTGACCTGCACACAGGTTTCTCAAGAGTCAGGTCAGGTGGTCTGATATTCCCATCTCTTGTTAAACAAAGTTAAGCAGATCTGTTTCAAATTTTCAAGAATGGAGTGAAATACGCCTTTCCTGCAGACATTCAGTCATTGAGCTTACTTACCTGTGTTCTTTTCAATGAATCTTTTGGGATTTGACTTAAGAATAAATTTAGAGAAAAATCTTGAATTATGGTCACTGAGAAAATTTTTAAGGATGTTGAATCATGGCTCCTACGTCTGAGAGTGGTGGGTTTAGATGTTTTATTTTTTCTTCCCCCAAGCTGGAAATAAACTGCTGTCACAGAGAGTATGAAACCCCCTCCCCCACTGCCCGTAGCTGTGAGTGTGCTGCTTTCACCCGAGAAGACAAGACGAGGGCTCGCAGAGCACTGAGCGGGGGGAGGGAGGGAGACCAGGGAGAGGGGTTGGTGTTGGCTCCCTATGTGTGGAGCCATCTACAGTTCTGCTGGGCGTTGTTACCCGGCACACGGAAACCCAGGCTGAACGGGTCCTTCTGTAGTTTGACTTTGAGTTACTGTTCCAGTGAGCTAGCCATTTTAATGGAATTTTGGCTGAAAGGCTCATTTCTCTTCAGTTGTGCAACATGTTACTACAAGGCTGTGATTCTCTACACATGAAGAAATGGACGTTCAGAGAGTTAGGGATTTGCTCAGGTTACATACCCAGTGAATGGCAGAGCTGGCACTTAAACCTTGTCTAATGCTCAGGCTATTCTCCTCGGTCCTACTCCTCAGAATGGGTTTTAGTTCTCGCACAATGTGGCCGTGAAGTATTTCCCAAGACATCTCACAGTGATTGGTTAGTCGGAATATGATCAATATAATAAATAGAATGTTACCGTGACATAGTTACTTATTAAATGGAAAGAATTGTATGGAGATTTTCTTCTCAAAAAAAAAAGAGTACCACTCTTTGCCAAGACTGAAACTTATATTCAGTCCATAAGCTTTGTAAACAAAGAAAAATCTGATTTATTTTAACAGAATGTTTGAGATTGGTTCTGTATTGTTTTCAGTATATGCTCAAATAACTGATTTCCTGAATATGCCTTTTGAGAAAATGACCTGTCAAAACAAAAGTCTGGTTTTTGAAATTATTTCCCCCTGAAACACAATTTTTAACACAATGAGATAGATCCAATTAATGTCCTTAGAGCAGCAGACATTCAGTTAAGTTCATGTTTCACAATGACCCTCTCTGAAGGACAGAGAATCCATATTTTAAAAGTGTTCTTGCTTCTAGTCTTTATTCACTGCTAATCAAGCCCAGTTTGGGGAGAAAAAATTATATATTTTAATATGGAATTGTGTAAGAACCTGCTGAACTCAAATTTTACTTAATAGAAGCAATTGATTTTATTTCTGTTGTTAGATGGCATTCAAAGTTGAACCAAGCAGACCCCAAATGCACAAAGACTGTGCTATAATTTTTTTTCTTCTTAGGATTCATTGGTTTTTTAAGTCATTGGAACGTTTGTTTGCTTTTTAAGATGTCTGCCATCTGACACATCCTTTGCTGGGTATTCAGAAACATGCTTACTTGCTCTTTGTTTTGTGTTAGGAGGTGAATTCTTTCCCTGTAGCCTGGTTTATCTGCATCTGCAGTAATTAGTTGGGTGGTGAATTAAATGAGTTACACCTGAGTTAGTTGAGAGCTTTTATCTGCCTGCATGAGTAAGAAAATTCTAAGCTTCCACTGAACTGAAAACTCAACTCCTTGGCAGGATAGAAGGTAACAATGGTTGGAGCTAATGAGGTTCTGTTGGAAGAGACTGGATAATCATTTAAAAATCCATTCATTGGCTGATCTGTCTGTCAGGATAGGGCATCATCACACATATGGCAAGGTTTCCTGAGCCTCTGTACACTGTGGTGAGCATACCTCTTTCAGAAGAGTTCACTGCCCCCAAGTATCAATAACCAAATTTTAATGATAGGAGCAAAGGGTGAACTTGTATTTCTTAATCAAAGTGAACTTCTGCACTTGGCCAACAGTATCCTGTATTGAAGGAAACATGGCTTTTCCATCTTCTGTTTGTTTCTAAGAGCCAGCAACAAGCTCTTGGCATCAATATGCACAGTGGGTTTTCAAACACTCCGCAGAAAACATCAATAGCATCTGCTCACACCCATCACCCTCCCCCACATTCATTTGGGGGACAGTTGTAAATAGCTGAGTGGTTAGATTTCGCACTCTTCTGTGTTTAAACTCAGCACTGTGGCCTAAATTCAGCATAGTTAGAACACTGCTTCAAAACAGTTGCATTTTATCTTCAGCCTCACTCACGAGGCCCACTTGACCAGATAGGAGAGCCACAGACTGGGGATCCAGTCCCAGCTTCTCTGATTCACTAAAGACCATGACAGCTCCTGGCTAGGGTCAAGAGGCCAAGACTTAAATCATGTATGGGTTAGCTTTGAGGTCTTGGTCAAGTGCTTTAGTTTTAACCTTAATTTTCCTTTTCTATAAATATGTCAAAGAAAGTTCAAATTACTTCACTGCTTGTGGTGCTCATTTCACATGCTAGCAAGGTAATGCTCAAAATCCTTCAAGCTAAACTTCAACAGTGTGTGAACTGAGAAATTCCAGGTGTACAAGCTGGATTTAGAAAACGCAAAGGAATCAGAGATCAAATTATCAACATTCCATTGGACCATCGAAATAGCGAGGGAATTCCAGGAAAACATTGCTCCATTGACGACACTAAGCCTCTGACTGTGTGGATCACAGCAAACTGTGCAAAATGCTGAAAGAGACGGGAAGACCAGGCCACCTTGCCTGCCTCCTGAAAAACCTGTATGCAGGTCAGGAAGCAACAGTTAAAATGAGACATGGAAAAACAGATTGGTTACAAACTGGGAAAGGAGTACTTCAAGCTGTATATTGTCACCCTGCTTATTTAACATCTATGCAGAGTACTCCTTTCCTGATTTGGAACCAGTCTGTTATTCCATGTCCGGTTCTAACTGTTGCTTCTTGACCTGCATTCAGATTTCTCAGGAGGCATGTTTGGCGGTCTGGTATTCCCATCTGTTTAAGAATTTTCCACAGTTTGTTGTGATCCACACAGTCAAAGGCTTTGGCACAATCAATAAAGCAGAAGTAGATGTTTTTCTCTGGTTCCTCTGCCTTTTCTAAATCCAGCTTGAATATCTGGAAGTTCACGGTTCACGTACTGCTGAAGCCTGGCTTGGAGAATTTTGAGCATGACTTTACTAACGTGTGAGATGAGTGCAATTGTGCACTAGTTTGAGCATTCTTTGGTATTGCCTTTCTTTGGGATGGGAATGAAAAATGACCTTTTCCAGTCCTGTGGCCACTGCTGAGTTTTCCAAATGTGCTGGCATATTGAGTGCAGCACTTTCATAGCATCATCTTTCAGGATTTGAAATAGCTCAATTGGAATTCCATCACCTTCACTAGCTTTGTTCGTAGTGATGCTTTCTAAGGCCCACTTGACTTCACATTCCCGGATGTCTGGCTCTAGGTGAGTGATAACATCATCGTGAGGAACCAGAGATCAAATTGCCAACATCTGCTGGATCACGGAAAAAGCAAGAGAGTTCCAGAAAAACATCTATTTCTGCTTTATTGACTATGCCAAAGCCTTTGACTGTGTGG
>SJYF01000236.1:2581288-2591498 GCA_006410515.1 Procapra przewalskii | reverse complement strand
ACACACATGGGCACACACAGGCACACACACATACACACATGGACACACACACACAGGCACACACACAGACACAGGCACACACACATACACACATGCACACACATGCACACACACAGGCACACACACACGGACACAGACACACAGGCACACACACACAGGCACACACATATGCACACACACATGCACGCACATACAACACACACATGCATGCACATACAACACACACAATGCACACATATACACTCACACACATGCACTCATATGCACACACACACATACACACACACATGCACAATGAAATATTACTCAGCCATAAAAAATAATGTCATAGTGTCATTTACAGCAACATGGATGGGCCTAGAGATTGTCATACTAAGCGAAGTCGGTCAGAAAGAGAAAGACACATACACCGTATGGTATCGCTTATATGTGGAATCTAAAATATGATACAAATGAGCGTGTCTATGAAATAAAAATGGACTCATAGAGAACAGACCCGTGGTTTCCAAAGGAGGAGGCGGGATGGATTGCGAGTTTGGGATTAGCAATAGATGCCAGTTATCATCTATAGGATGGCTAAACAAGCTCCTACTGTATGGCACAGGGAACTATATATAGTAGGCCATGATAAAATATAGTGGAAAAGAATATGAAAAATATATGAATAACTGAGCCACTTTGCTGTATAGCAGAAATTACATAAAACATTGTAAATCAACTATGCCTCAATAATTTTTTTAAAACAGGAATTAGGATTGGAGCTATCAAGAAGTAAAGGTGCTTGTTAAGCAAAGATTAGTTGGGGTCGGAAATGATTCATAATGGTGGAGAGGGGGGATTGTTGAAACTTCAAGGTTACAATGGGCAACTACTGTCTTGAAAATGGCTAGTGGTGTCCTTGAATTTGATTCAGTTCAGAGAAATTTCAAGTTCTCAGTGATGCAGGACCATGTCTGGAAACCTATCTAAGATGGCCACATGGCTCCATTTTGGATGCCTGAGTCACAGTAACTGCATTTTGATTTTTAAGTGATCTTAAAGACATCACCTACCTGAAGTCATTCAATTCCTGCTGCCCGGAGGGTGGGACTTTTTCTGAGCACGTCAAGCAGAATGGAAACAAAACTATTGCTTACTTATCTCAACTAAGTTCCCTTACCTCTTTGCTGATAGAACTCCAGTTTTATCCATATAGCTCTCAGGTGACTTTATCCCAAGCTTGGGAGTTAATCCTGATTAGTCTAAGCCACTTGTGGTCTTTTCATTGACTTAGACAGTAAATGGGTGGGGTGGGCATAAGAGCTGGTTCTGGCTACTGGGATCTGAGGGTTGATCTGCTGGTGCAGAGAGATTTGGGAAGATATTTCCTCACTCTGAAAAAGGAGCGACCAGGAAGAAACGCCCTGCTCTGGCTGATGCTTTCCCATCTGTCAGGGAAACTTGGATTGCAGCGACCATCCTGTGACCGTGATGGAAGTTCATTGATTACGAAGCAGACAGCTGAGGAGAACAGAGAAGAAAAACAAAAATTGGTCCTTGATGATTCCACAGAGTCTAGAATAGGTCAGTCCTGGAGTATCCTCATTTGGAACTTGTGACATGTGAAATACTGATGTATCCTCACTGCTCAAACCATTTAAAGTTGAGTTTTCTTTTGGGTGCAGAAAAGTAATACAGCATAATACCAAAAAGCTGTTTGTAAGAATATGAACGTTTCGGAGACTTCCCTGGTGGTCCAGGGGCCAAGACTTCGCTTTCCAGGGCAGTGTGTGTGGGTTTGGTCTCCGGTCAGGGATCTAAGATCCCACATGCCTCAGAGCCAAGAGACCAAAGCGTAAACCAGGAGCAATATTGCAACAAATGAATAACGACTTTACAATTGGTCCATACACAAAACATCTTTAAAAAAGAAAGAGTATGAACATTCCACATAGACTTGGGGTGGCCCTGGCTGCCTCAGCTGTGCCAGAGCTTGTCTCTAGTTTTGCTTCTCTCTGCCTCTGGGCTGTTCGGAGGCCAGCGTGGGTCTCGCCTGACCAGCTGCCTGTGTCCCCATCCAGCACTGGCAGCCCCTGCAGACGCGCCCCTGGTGCTCACTCCGTGCTGTAACCACAGGACAGTGTAAAGATGGTGACAAAGATCAGGTCTGACAAGCACCTGGCCTTGGCCCAGCTCTCCTGTCTTCCGCTCCACACGCCGTCCATTCCAGCCATGCTGGCCTTCCTGCACATCCTCTGAGGTGCTTTTCCTTCTCTCGCCACAGGACTTTTGCACGTGCTGCTCTCCCTGTGGGGACTCTGCCTTTTCCCGCCATTTGGTGAACCCCTACGTCTTCATGCTGTCAGCTCAGGGGTCTCTTCCTGCCCTGAGTCTCCTGGTAGAACATCTGTCTTGCTGTTGTTCTCATGGAACCACAGAGCGTTTATTGGGTCCTAATTATTTCCTCATTCCTGTGATTTTTGGTTAATCTTGGTCTCTCCCGGTAGTCTGAAGTTCCAAGAAATCAAGGATCATCTCATGTTAATAGCTGTTGCATCCCCAGCTGTGTAGATCAGTGTTTTTCCTATAAAAACATTCAATAAAATTTGTTGAATGAATGCATGAATATGCAAATTTCCCATATTTAGCAGGACTCAATAAATTGTAACTGCCATTGTTATGGGATTCTCTTATCAGACTTTCCAGCCATTTCATATTTTCTTATGTTCTTTTGAATGGAATCCAGAGTATTTCATCACTAATTTGCCCTTTACATACAGTACAAAGAAGCAGATGGTAGAGTGTCATCAGAAATCCCAAAGGACTTTACCTCTTTCAACCTTAGTTTCCCCGTTTATGCTATGAGTTGGACACTTTTTCCACGGCATTTATAACACTTTCAGGTACAGGGCAGGTCATGGGGGGAAATGGTTCACCTTCCTGGTTCATTGATTTTACTTGAATATTTGTGGAAAAGAAAACCTATCTAACCAATGAAGCAAAAATGCTTTATTGAGTCAAATTACAGAATGTACACAAACTTCAAGACAAGAGAATCCACCCTCAATTTTCTTGGTGATGTGGGTTTCAGAATCGCCCAGGCTCTGTCCCCAGGGATTTGGCTTAGCTAGCCTGGAATATATGTATATATTTTAAATGTGTGTCAATATAGGTACATGTTTAAAAAATCTCTGTGGATATACCAAAGTGCAGGCAAGGTAGTGACTGCTGTTCTGGGGGTATTTTGGTGGAAATATGAGACTCAAGGCCCTGGATGAATTCAAAAGACCCGTCTAGTTTTGACTTTTTTCCTCTTGTTTCCTTGTTTTTTTTTTCTGCTGTTCTTCCCAAATGATCTTGCATTTCTACATTTCTACAGCTAGGTCTTTCACCGTTTGCTTTTGGCTCTTTGTGGGAAGGTTTTCGCTAGCAACTCAGGCAATAAACTTAGGAGAATTTGCAAGGGTGCTTGGAAACCATCCTGTGGGCCCTCTTGGTAAGCCCATCTCTATGTTTTGAGAGAGGTAAAATGCATGCTTCTAAATTATCTTGATGGAAGGTCTGGCCTGTTCAGCTCAGGTTTGGAACCGGGAGTTCCAGGGCACCTCAGGCCTGCAAATGTGAGACACGGCTGCTGCTTCTGGCTCGGTTTCTGAACCATCTCCCATCTGGCCGGTGCCTGGATTTAATTGAGCGAGAGTCTGACCCTCCGCCTGAGCCTTTGTTACCATGCAGGCTGCATGCAAAGGACGTGAAAGCTCCTCTCAATAAAGCCTCTCTGCACACTGCCTATCTGAGCAGGCACATCCAGAGATCTCCAGGCTCAGCATACAGGGATGCTATGAAAATCAGACGTGTTTTATTTACAAGTCCCTGTGCTCCCCTCCCAGCCTCCCGAAGAAAAAAAATGCAAGCGGCGAATGCAAATAATTTTTCAAATCGATCGTTTTATGAAAATGCCTGTTTTTCTTCTATCTTTTTAAAGACTAGAGAATCACATAAATGGCAATTCCAGAAACCATAGATTTATGACTTTTTTACTTTCCAAATATGTTGGCACAGAGTAAAAAAAATAAAAATTTGCAATTTCGAGAAGAGAATAATGTACTTTTTTATTAAAATGGAAATGACACACTGCTGCATATCTAAGTTGATTTAGTGTTTTTATTAGTTATATAACTGTTTTAATACCTCACTAACTATTGCATTCTCCCTTAAGGTTTCCATTGTTCACATACCCTAGAAACAAATTGATAATTCTGAAAAAATAAAGTATTTCTTGGTTGTTTGCTAACGGCAGAATGGCAATCAGTCACCACAGGGTTACTACAATGGGCATCATTATAGCTGGATCCTTATCAATTTCACTGCACGGGTGAGTATCATTGCTGTCTACCGGAACTCCTTTGGTGTTATTGCTTAATTTTAATTGTGATTGTAAAATGCGAACAATGTGGATCTTTAAACCACAATTAAACACCTGCTATACTTGTCTGTTGGCATTTAAAGATATATCGAGGATTTAAAAACTGCTGATTCAGATATGACATAGAGCCTCAAAATAGATTTAACTTCAGAATGAATGTTTGCTTAAGGAGGAAGTGCCAGGAAAGTTTTCGGAAGTCAGATAGGTGAGTCCAAATTTAAGTGTGATAGGAAAGCAGGGACCTGATAGAAAATGTGATCATTGCTCAGGAAGTTCTCTGGCCTGCTCCTGCTGGGGCTAGTGCCAGCTCCCTGCAGCAGAGGGGATCTGACCTGGTCCCACTGACAACCTGTTAATGAAGAACCTCCATACAGGAAGCACCTGCCTGGTGTTGATGAGATATTAATAGGAGAAGTAACAGAGCTACTGAGGTGCAAGGGAGGGTAGTGAGGAGAAGGGCAGCGGTGTCTGATTTCAGCCCCAGGTCCCAGCCCAAATCAAATGTGAATAGAAGGCGCTGGCCTTGGGGGCTTAAATCCTGCAGATGGAGGGTGATTGGATGTTTCCTGAAATCCGTGTAAAAGAAAACATTGGTCCCTGAGCAGGGTCTGCAGTCTGGAAAGTCGAGGCTTGCCTCCTTTTCTTTTTTTTTTTTCTGATAGGTCAGTACGTGTCTGTATCAGCTCCGCCACCGTAATTAAACATTTACACGGGGCCAGCAAAACACTGGACTCAGTTCTGAGATGTCAGTATCCTTTAAAACAGCATCATTTGCCTAAGCTCAGATATGCTTCAGTTTCTTTGGAAATGGCATTTCTTGTTTTAATTTCCCAGCAGTGTTTTTGCAAACAGTGAAGTAGGGAGTAGTATGCATGGGACGATGGGCCAATAAAAGGCTCTTTTCCTTGGAGAAATAGGACCACAGGTTGGATGTAAGGAGCAGGAAAGAATAAAATATACTGAGTTATAGTCGTCAAAACTTCATTTTTTTTTTACTTATAAAAAATCAAATCAAAATTGATTTGCAAATCCCAACTTTCCATTTCAAGTAAACAAATCTGATGGCTCGCTAGGGAGCTGCTCAGCTGTGTGGGAAGGTCCATGTGAAACAGACTTTCTGCAAAGACAAAAACGTCTAGCTAGGAGGCAAAAGATGATGAAACCGAATGGGGAACACGCCTGTTTGGGAGTCGGACCTGGAGAGAGGTGCACGGGTAAATCCCTTCAATTCTATCACGTCAGAATGTCACATTCAGATAGGCTCTGAGTCCTTTTGCTCTCCTGTTAATCTTTGTCTCAGGGCTGTGACACCCAATGAGGAATAATTAGACTTCAACAAGCCTTAATAAGTAATCCTGGCATTTCGTGGGAGTCACTCAAAGACCCAGAGGAGGGGATCAATATAAAAATCGTCACAGTGTCTCACTTCACCAGGGCAAATCCTGCTCCCTCCCTGTGTCTCTCTGATGTTCCCTGCACAATGGAAATGATATCCTCCGGTACTGAAGGCATCGTGGATTTAAACCAAGGATGAGCAAGGAAACCTCCAGGGCTTCCCAGGTGGTCCAGTGGGAAAGGATCCGCTGCCGCAGAGGAGACTCAAGAAGACAACGTTTCGATCCCTGGGTGGGGAAGATCCCCTGGAGGAGGGCATGGCAACCCACTCCAGTATTCTTGCCTGAAGAATTCCCAGGGACAGAGGAGCCTGGCGGGCTAGAGTCCATGGGTCGCAAAGAGTCAGATAAGAATGAGCATGTGTGCACGTACACACGTGCGCGCATAGGAAAACTTCCTGGGGAATGCTTCCTTTCCTTTTCGCAAAGTTACATGGCCAGAAGCTCCACCTGCGCTTTGGCACCCAGTTGTCCAGGGGTGAAGGCGGGAGGGTGAGAGGAGGGAAGGGGTGGACATTGAAAAGTCTACAGATACTTTCTGCTTTGTAATCGATCATAGCTCTCCGCCCAGTCGCTTTAGAAACAAATTTGAAATAAGAATTGTTCTCTTGGGTCTCACCTTAAGGCACCCTTAGATATGATACTTGTACCCAGTGAGACACATAGTAGGTGCTCAATGAATACTTTTTGAATGAAAAGATCCAGAGCAAGCTCATTGGACAGATCACAAGAAGAGTGGGTGAATACGAAGTTTTAGCTCAGCAGCCAGGCTTGCACAATGGTAGACAAAAATCGTCGAAGGCTTTGATTGTCAAGTCGTTACTTAAGGTAGCATCCTCTGCTGCGCTGCTGCTGCTGCTGCTGAGTCGCTCCAGTCGTGTCCGACTCTGTGCGACCCCATAGACGGCAGTCCACCAGACTCCCCTGTCCCTGGGATTCTCCAGGCAAGAACACTGGAGTGGGTTGCCATTTCCTTCTCCAATGCAGGGATACGAAAAGTGAAAGTGAAGTCGCTCAGTCATATCCGACTCTTTGCGACCCCATGGACTGCAGCATACCGGGCTCCTCCGTCCATGGGATTTTCCAGGCAAGAGTACTGGAGTGGAGTGCCATTGCCTTACAAACCCCCAAATCCCAGAGGCATAACCCCATTTCAGATCCCCTCTCAGCATCTGGAGTAAGTGTTCCTGACTGGGGAGAGGCTCCCCAAGCTTGGAGGGAGGGACTCCAGCTCCTCTAGTCTGTGGCCTCTTCACCGTTAGCAGGTGGCTTCCAGCTTTGCTGGAAGTGGGGAAAAGCACGTGCAACACTAGGCCTGGCAGGGGTCTGTGGGGCAGACCCAGAGGTGAGGCACACGTCTCTTCTCACTGCCTTCTATCATCCAGTCCTGCGGGGAGCGAAGCAAACTAGTCCAAGAAGAAGGGAAAATCGCTTGATGAACAGAGGTATTAGAAGCAACCCGTGGGTTAGGAATTATGTCCTGGCTCTTCTACTGTTGAAAGGGAAATAAAGCATGTTGAACACTGTCCATGATTTTTGGCATAGGTGGAAACACGCGGTCGGTCTCTTCTGTTCATGGTATGAACTTGAAATGCCAGAGTGTCTCTTGGACTCAAAGCAGGAGGGTCAGAGCTCCTTTTTTTTTTTTTGGCTACCCCCTGCAGTATGCAGGATCTTAGTTCCCTGACCAGGACTTGAACACATGCCCCACGCGGTGGAAGCATAGAGTTTGAACCACTGGATCTTCAGGAAAGTCCCTCAGAGTGCTTTCTCGAAGGATGGATGCTTTTGTTTTCCGAATTGCCTTAGATGGACCTAAGCATATGCCACTTAAATAATTTCACACTGTCTGTGATGATCACCAGTACGATGAGCTAAATTTACTGTTGATACGTCCCCGGAGACCATATCACCCATATCCCAAGGACTGACCTTTCCTTGCTCACTTAGTGATGGAGGTCAGTGAAACGCACATGATATACAAGCTGAATTCATGCCATAAAACGTATGTGATTTATTGATACATTCTTATCCCCTCCCCCTCTAAAAACAACTTGTTGGGCATTTTGTGTTTCTTGCATGTATGGCTTTTTTTTCTCAAGCAGAGTAACCAGACAGGGCAAGCGGGAGGAGAAAGGGAGTCTGTCTGGTGTCCTGAGGGGTTTTCAAGCACACATTTTAGAGCAGGGCTCTTCGTTTTCAAGCACACTTTTTAGAGCAGGGCTCTTCGGCGCTCCCCCCTGACTGGTGCCACTCTGCAACTGTTACTGCTGTGTGACAAATCCAGATTTTGACAGTAGACGTTCAGAGACTTTTAAAGCAATTTGGACCAATTTTTATATCTGTTGATAATAATAAAAATATGGGCTTATGTTTTGTACTTCTTTATTATAAAAATGAAGAAGTAATTCATTATTTTGCAAAAGTGTTGATCTACAACGGATTGGAAACAGAGAAGTCAAGTGTTCCGTCAACAGGGATAGTTTGAGAAGCCCTGCTTTAGGTTACTGACTTAGGATCCAGGAGTCCGTGAGATCTTAGGATCTCACGGGCTGCTGTGAGAATCAAAAAAGCAGCTGCGTTTTGATTATATATGAAACTATCCCTTGCTCAAAAATGGACAGCATTTTTGTCATTGGTGCCTTTATCAAGCTGATACTCTCCCAAGATACCCTTGTTTTTCTGCCCCTCCAGAATGTTTGAGGAAAAGATAGGGCAGGAGGGTGCACGATGGAGTATCTTTTGCAAAACCTCCATTTCCTGTTCTGAAGGGTTTGACCTGCCTTCTGACCCATTTCCCATCTTGGTCCAGGGGCTCACTGGATGGTTAATCTGGGCACGGGCGTAGCAGCGGGGAGGTCCAGTGGGATGCCCCAGTGCCCTCCACTTCCCAGTTCATGCTTTGTTTGTTGGTTTTCTCCCAACAAGGAATGTTTTTAAAGTAAGAGATAAAACGATCAAAGTGAGACTTTCAGAAAGCCAGTCTTGTGCGCCTGGGATAGACTGGACCAGGGAATGCGCAGAAGCCCCTGGGGCGGCGGTTTTGATTGTCTGGCAGGTTGACTTTTTGAAACGAGTCATTGGGAACACCTTGATCCTGGCTTTACCATGGTTGCCTTCGGGAGAGCCTGGTCTGTAAGGCCCGCTCCCCTGATCAGGGAGCCACGGCCTCCGGGAGCATCCACTGGAGTCCGTGTGTGCCTGCTAAGTCACTTCAGTCATGTCTGACTCTGTGACCCTACGGACTGAAACCCACCGGGCTCCTCTGTCCATGGAATTTTCCAGGCAAGAATACCGGAGTGGGTTGCCATTTCCTCCTCCAGGGGGTCTTCCTGACCCAGGGATCAAACCCATGTCGTTTAAGTCCCCTGTATTCTTTACCACTAGCAACACCTGGGAAGCCCATTGGACTCCCAGGTGCAGTTAAGGAAGAAGTACAGTTAGAAAAATATACGTGTAGCGGCATCACTTTGTACGGCAGAAATTAGCGAAACGCTGTCAAACAACTATACTTCAGTAGAAATTTTTTAAAAAGAAAAAGTCTTTTTACTACCTTCTTAGAAGAACAGCAAAGAATTCGTTGGCTGATCCCCATGAAGGGATAAGCTGTGTGCAGATTCTGAGCGCTTAGCTTGCACGTGTAACACGAAGAGTGTGAGTGGAGGTGTCGCTGCGTAGCTGCGGGGCCCGGGAGCGGAGAGGCGCGTGCACACCGAGGCCGGCAGCGAGGGCGTGACTCCAGCGTGAGTCCTCTTCGCGGCCAGCTTTCCCACCTCAGGGCGGTCTGGCTGCTCCTCGGTCCCTGCGCTGTCTGCCAAGCATCATCGAGCACCCAGTGTGCGCCGGGACCAGGCTGGGAACTGAGAATGCGAAAGCAGTGAGGCGTGGCTCTGCCCTTTTAGCGTCTGCTCCGTCTAGACCTGGCCTCTGCACAGGGTTGCTTGGAGCTTCCCTGGAGCTCAGGGCAGAAACTGCCTGCGGGGCAGGAGACTTGAGTTCCGTCGCTGGGTTGGGAAGATCCCCTGGAGGAGGGCGTGGCAACCCATTCCAGGATTCTTGCCTGGAGAATCCCGTGGACAGAGGCGCCTGGTGGGCTACAGTCCATGGGGTCTCACAGAGTTGGACACGACTGAATGACTTTCACTTCACTTCACCTCATAGCTTTGGTCAGTTCAGTTCAGTCCAGTCGCTCAGTCATGTCGACTCTTTGCGACCCCATGAATAGCAGCACGCCAGGCCTCCCTGTCCATCACCGTCTCCCGGAGTTCACTCAGACTCACATCCATTGAGTCGGTGATGCCATCCAGCCATCTCATCCTCTGTCGTCCCCTTCTCCTGCCCCCAATCCCTCCCAGCATCAGAGTCTTTTCCAATGAGTCAACTCTTAACATGAGGTGGCCAAAGTACTGGA
>SJYF01000236.1:2535258-2569714 GCA_006410515.1 Procapra przewalskii | reverse complement strand
GACTTTTGGACTCTGAGGGAGAGGGAGAGGGTGGGTTGGTTTGGGAGAATGGCATAAAAACATGTATACTATCATGTAAAAAATAAATAAATAAATAAATAAATTTAAAAAAATTAAAAAAAAAAAGATACCTACACTGAAATACTTGTCTGAAACCGAACCCCCAATTTTAAAATTTCCTGCTTTTCACTCCTCCCTTCTGAGTTGCTTCTAAGACCTTGTCAAGGCACTGGGTTCCTTTGCTGTGGGCTTTGCTTGATCTCTGGGCATACTCTCTGGGCTTTCTCTGGGCTTTGATTGCTGTTAATGATGGTCAACAGTTAATACCAGTCTTCAGGGAAGTGGGAGACAGATGTTTAAGAAGCACATACCGTAGTTTAACCTACTGATAAGCGCAATGAAGGAAAATAAGACAAGGGGGGAAGAATACAGGCTGGTTAGGAGGCAGGGGCTACTTTAGGTCAGGGGCTCAGGAGGGCTTCTTTGGGGCCATGACATCTGAGCAGAGACCTGTGGGAAGTGAGCAGATGTGGGGAACATGCTTTAGCTGAAAGGAGCCGGGGTAGCGGCTCACGGGGTCATGAATGGATTGAGGGTGGGCATTAGGAGGAGACTGTGGAGCCGAAGTGAAGGGGGGTGGTGGTGTGACTTGAATGCTTTCAGTGAAAGTGCTGGTTGGGTTTGGGGTACGCTTTGACCTCCGAGCTTGGTTTGGGGAGCTTTCTTTGGCTTGAACTCCGGTGGATGGAGACCACAGGAGCACGAGGGAGAGGGAGGACCAAGGACTCTGGTTTGGACACGTTAAACCTGTGACGAGACAGACACGAACAGGAGGGACTGGAGGCCAGGCTGGCATTGGATGAGCTCATTCCTTTGAACTCTTTGAGGGCTTGATTGATGGCAAAACCCTGCTTTCAACTTCTCCCACCTTCCCCCTTTCTTCTTCCATCCCCCATATTCTTTTTCTAATTGTTCCTGGTAGGAAGGACTTGGCATTTACGTATGCTCAAGCTACAATGAATGCACAAGTTAATCTACATATTCTAGAGTTTCACCGAAGGGAAATGTACAGTGGGGGACAGGATTATCTAATTAGTGGCGTATTGTGAAAAGGGCTATTGTTCCATTTTTTAAAACAGGTACAATTTTGGATTCACTAGTGGGTTGTGAAATCAACTTAGTGGGAGGTGAAATCAATTTAGTGGTCACAAACAGCATTTGAAAGAATGAAATAGAACAGAGAATAAAAGAGTGCATCACACTTAATAAGGGTAAGTATGATGTGAAATGTTTGCTATATCCACACATGCATATATCCTGGCAACAGTGTAAAATGTAATTTTTTTTTTTTTTACAATGAATTGTAAAAGACTCTGAAAGTCACTGTTTAGGAGAGGGATGTTGTTAGTATTGCTTTTCAGATGGATAGTTGCAATTTCAAGGTCTAATGTTATATTTACAGTTAGGACCAAGCCACATAACCCGTGGTGCTTTATTTTTCTTATTTATAAAATGGGAATAATACTTTTTGCCTGTGTTTAAGCCTGGGTTCTTCAGGCAGCAAGTGAGAAGAAGCCCAGCTCAAACCAGCTTAAGTTAAAGGAGAGAAGGTTTTATTGGAAGAATTCTGGGTCATCTCATAGAGCCTGAAGCGAGAGTTTGAGGAGGAAATGGGCAGCTTTGGAACCTGGAACTAAATCGGGCCTCTATTCTTTAACTTTATTTTGTTGAAGTGTATTTGATTTCCAATGTTGTGTTAATTTCTGCAGTAAGTGTAGTGATTCACTCATATACACACACACACATACATTTTTTTTCACTATCGTTTATCACAGGATACTGAATAAAGTTCCCTGTGCTACACAGTGGAACCTTGTTTATCCATCCTATATATGAGTTTGTATCTGCTAACCCCAGGCTCCCCATCCATCTCTCCGCCTCGCCTTTGCCCCCTTGGCAACCACAACTCTGTCCCCTGCGTTTCTGTGTCTATCTCATGCTGCTGCTGCTGCTAACTCGCTCAGTCGTGTCCGATTCTGTGCGACCCCATAGACGGCAGCCCACCAGGCTCCCCCATCCGTGGGATTCTCCAGGCAGGAACACTGGAGTTGGTGTCATAGTCTAGATCCCACATGTGGGTGATATCATATGATACTTGTCTCTGTCTGACAGCATGATAATCTCCAGGTCACTCCATGTTGCTGCAAATGACCTTGCTTCTCCATTTTACGGCTAGGTAATATTCCATCATACGCATGCACACCGTCCTCTTAATCTCTTTCGTCTGTCGATGGACATTTAAGTCGTTTCTATGTCTTGGCTACTGTGCACAGTGCTGCTGTAAACGTGCGAGTGCGTGCATCCCTTTGAATCTAGTTTTGTCCAGATTTGCTCAGGAGCAGGGCTTCCCAGGTGGCACTTGTGGTAAAGGACCCGCCTGCCAATGCGGGAGATACAAGGGACGCAGGCTCCATCCCCGGGTTGGGAAGGTCCCCTGGAGGAGGAAATGGCAACCCGCACCAGTGCGCTTGCCTGGAGAATCCCACGGATGGGGGGGCCTGGTGGGCCTCAGTTCTTGGGGTCGCAGAGAGTCGGACATGACTGAGAGCATGCACGTGCATGTCAGGAGTGGGACTGCTGGATCACACTTGTTGTCACACGCATGTGTGCTTGCCCAGTCACTTCAGTTGTGCCCAACTCTTTGTGACCTCCTGGACTAAAGCACATGGGCTCCTCTGGCCTCAGCTGTGTCCTGGAGTTCACTCAAATTCATGTCCATCAGGTCAGTGATGCTATCTAACCATCTCGTCCTCTGCTGCCCCCTTCTCCTTTTGCCTTCAATCTTGCCCAGAATCAGGGTCTTTTCCAATGAGTCAGCTCAAGAACACTGGAGTTGGTAGCCAATCCCTTCTCCAGGGGATCTTCTCAACCCAGGGATCAAACCCAGGTATCTTGTCTGAGCCACCAGAGAAGCCTAAGAATCCTGGAATGAGTAGCCTATCCCTTCTGCAAGGGATCTTCCTGACCCAGGAACTGAACTGGTGTCTCCTGCATTGCAGGAGTCTTTGCCAGTGGAGCTACCAGGGAGCCCCCCAGGGAGCAAGCATCTCTTAATTTCACGGCTGCGGTCACCGTCTGCAGTGAGTTTGGAGCCCCCAGAATTAAATCTGTCACTGTTTCCACTTTCTCCCCTTCTATTTGCAGTGAAGTCATGGGGCCAGAGGCTGTGATTTGGTTTTTTGAATGTTGAATTTTAAGCCAGCTTTTTCACTCTTTTCTTTCACATTCATCAAAGGCTCTTAAATTCCTCTTTACTTTCTGCCATTAGAGTGGTATCGTCTGTATATCTGAGGCTGTTCATATTTATCCCAGCAATCTTGATTCCAGCTTGTGCTTCACCCAGCCTGGCTTTTAGCATGATGTACACTGCATATAAGTTAAATAAGCAGGGTGACAACATACAGCCTTGAAATACTCCTTTCCCAGTTTTGAACCAGTCAGTCGTTCCATGTCTGGTTCTACCTGCTGCTTAGCCTGCACACAGGCTTCTCAGCAGACAGGTAAGGTGGTCTGGTCTCCCATCTCTTCAAGAATTTTCCAGTTTATTGTGTTCTACACTGTCAAAGGCTTTAGCGTAATCAATGAAACAGATGTTTTCCTGGAAGTCCTTTGCTTTCTCCATGACCTAAGGAGTGTTGGCAATTTGATCTCTGGCTTCTCTGCCTTTTCTAAACCCAGCATGTCCATCTGGACATTTTCAGTTCATGTACTGCTGAAGCCTAGTTTGAGGATTTTGAGCAAACCTTACTAGCATGTAAAATAAGCATAACTGTATGGCAGTTTCAACATTCCTTGGCATTGCCCTTCTTTGGGACTGGAATGAAAACTGACCTTTTCCAGTCGTTTGGGCACTGTTGATTTTTTCCCAATTTTGCTGACATATTGAGTGCAGCACTTTATTTTTTTCTTATTTGTTAAATATTTATTGTTGTTAAATCCACATGATACCAGCACAGCAACCCAAAGTAGTAAGACAGTACTTATTGTTTTTATAAATACGTGAAAGGTGGCAAAATAATGCTGCTTAATCCCAAACCCAGCAAATCAGCAAAATGTCACATTCGGTAAAATTTGGCAAGTATGAGAAGATATCAGTCATAATTCTGCAAGAGAGGTCCGTCCAGGAGAGCCTCATGTGCCAGTCTGCCCAGGTTGCAGGTACTGGCGCTCACACGGGGCACACAGAGCTTGCTTGGTGTGTCTAGAAGGAAGTGGAGAGCTGTGCATGTGAAGCAGTGAAATGGGCTACACGGGGGCACACAGGTACAAAATCATGAAAAATACTACATATTGAGTAACTGAGCTAAGAGAGTGTGACATCTTCACCATAAATAATGAAAGATAAATGTGTTTTGCAAAAGGAATACAGTGCAGCACTTTAGCAGCCTCATTTTAGGATTTTAAAAAGCTCGGCTGGAATTCCGTCACCTCCACTGGCTTTGTAGTAATGATTCCTAAGGCCCGCTTGACTCCACGTTCCTTGACACCACGTTGCTCTAGGTGAATGATCACACCGTCATGGCTATCCAGGCCATTAAAGCATTTCTTGTGTAGTTCTTCTGTGTATTCCCACCACCTCTTCTTAATCTCCTCTGCTTTTTTAGTTCCTTACTGTTTCTCTCCTTTATCATGCCCATCCTTGCATGAAATGGTCCCTTCAAATCTCCAGTTTTCTCTGGGAAAGTCAATACATTCACCTGGGTCTCAGAGTTGGAAACATGTGAACATACTCGATGCTGGGAAAGATTGAGGTGGGGAGGAGAAGGAGACGACAAAGGATGAGCTGGCTGGATGGCATTACCGACTCAGTGGACATGAGTTGGAGCAAGCTCCGGGAGTTGGTGATGGACAGGGAGGGCTGGCGTGCTGCGGTCCACGGGGTCGCAGAGTCGGCCACGCCTGGGCGGAAGTGCTCTCGATCCCTGCTTTCGCGTCCGCCCCCGTGAGGAAAGTACATCGTCTCGGTGCTAGTTCTGTCGTGTGTTGTAGGTCTTCATGGAACCGATCAGCTTCAGCTTCTTTGCATTAGTCCTTGGGGCACAGACTGGGTCATACGGCAGCTCGATTTCCAGTTTCTGAGGAACCTCTGTGCTGTTTCCCATAGTTCCTGCACCAATCTACATTTCCGCCAGCAGTGTAGGAGGGCACTCTGGAGCTCCGTTCTGCTAGGACTGTGTCCTGGACCATTCTGTGTCCACCTTGTCCTTACTCAGCTTCATTCTTTCCCATCGCAGACAGCTGCCTTCACATGATCACAAATTACGATCACTAACCTTGGGCTCCTGTTTTAGCTCTGAACCTAACAGATAAAGGACTCCTTTGCTAGCACCAATTAGAAGGTCTCAAGGAAGAGCTCTGATTGGTCCATTTTTGGTCACATGTCCACCCTGGCCCATTATCCTGATGTGGAGGATGAGGACTTGATTTGCCAGCTGGGAGCCTGTGGACTGCTGGTGGGCCTGTGTCTGTATTTATGCTTTTAGAAGAAGCTGAGGAAAGATACGCACGAAGACAGCAAGAACTATTACATCTTATATATGCCACGGGAATATTCTGAGAATTAATAAAATATAGTTCGTGAGAGGTTCTGAACTTGTAATTTACCTTGAGGAATAACTTAAATGTCTTCACAGTAAACTAGCATCTGCGGAACGAATTCTTGGGCTCATTAAAAGAAGCAAGATGGGATTAATTCTCCAGGAGGTGCCTATGGGCCACCCCACCCTCCGCTTGATGAGCAGAGAGCCTTCCCAAGGTCCTGTGTGCATTACTGCCAGCTCAGCTGGGTCTGTGCCGAGTTTTGTGATTTATTAAGCAAACTGGTTAGAGCAATGCTCCACAGGAAAGACCAAGAAACACTCTGGGGCTCAACAGTTCCTCAAAAGACCGTGAGAACTAGGTGTTGCTCTTTCCAAGATTCAAATTCTTCACATTTATGAGAAGCTTCCTACCTAGGAAATGATAGTATTGGTAGCAGTGAGGAAATCTATCTGCTAATGAAAATCTAAATGAGAGATGATGGAGCTAAACAGCATTAGATTTGGTGAGTTTCCCTATGTGATTGATTGAGGGACCACTTACGCAAAAGTTTCTTTACCAAGTCCCATTCTGTTCTTAGAATATCCACCTCACTCCCACCAAATCATTTAAACATCTTATGCTGCTCCAGAGAGCATGCTGGCTACCCAAATGTTTTCTTGTCAATCTCCTGTAATACGTTCTGTCACACTGGGCCCTCCTGGGAACGAAATAGGTCTCCTTTAAAATTTTATGAGATCAATTCCCCTAGACCCAGTGCCGGTCCGAGAATGGGATTATTAATACAGAATAAGTAGCAGGCAACTGAACTAGCGGACTGTAATACCATTGAGAGTCTCTAGATTTTTAAATTAATTTAATGCTTATGAAAGCTATGAGACTGGCAGTCAGGAGCATGAAGTGGGCTTTTCTCCTTTGATGAGTAGATACAACTGTATCAGAGACTCGACCGAAACTTGGCAAGGCCTGACAAGGTGATTTCTGCTTCCGTGGTCTTTGTGAGGTTGGATAGGTTTGTTTTTTACCTCTTTTTTATTTTTCAGAATGGGAGACTTGGGGCTTTGGGGTCAAAGAAATCTGGGTTAGATTCCCAGGTCTGTCTTTTGCTTATGATGTGATTTAAATAGGGTCATCAGATAATGAATGTCAAGTTAAATTTGAGTTTCAGATAAGATTTCAGCATTTCCTAAGTTATTTCCCAAGTAATATTTTCCTGATATTTTGATGCAGTTGGGCATCTTATATTTTTATTTGCTGAATGTGCCTCCTCTAGGCTGAAAGCAAGTCAGTCTAACCTCTCTTTATCACAGCGTCCTCACCTCTAATATGGAACTAATGACACTCATCCTACAGGGATGCTGAAAGCTGGAAAAATGCAAGGCATTTATTGTATAAATCCTTGGGGTAAGCACAGCCAAGAAGAATCCATGCTTGTGAAGTTTATGTGCTTTTGTGGGGGAGCTACATGATAACGAACAGAAATATTGTGTCAAATGGGGATGTATGTGCTTCAGAGACGAAAACAGTGGGGCGGGGAATCACTGGTGGGGATTTGGGATTTTAAGTGGGCTGCTCAGAGGAGAAGGCTTCACAGGGAAAGGAATATTGACTAAATGCTGGAAGGAAGGAAGGAAAGAATGGAAACCTGGAGGGGACTCCCCGGCCCCGCACCAGGCAGAGGCCAGCAAAGGTACCAGTCCTGAGGCAGCACGTGTCAGGAGTGTTGAAGGACCAGCAGGGATGCCAGCGGGGCTGCAGAAAGAGAGGAGAGGCTCACAGGTGCACGATGCCTGGTGCAGGCTGGTGCTCCTTGCCCCCACTACAGGGCTCTCTGGATCCCACTGGATGCCAGTTGAAGATCAAAGACCCCTCTGGAGCCTCCTAAGTTTTGCAAAGCTAGATGTTTCTCTGCTTCTTCAACCATAAAGTGGCATGAAAAGAGTGAGGACATCCCTTACAGAGTTGTCAAAGGAGTCGGCAGAGGGAAGGTATGTGAGAGGTGTGAGCAGGAGGAACTGTCTCCCTCGTGGAGTGGGAGAGCGTGGGAGTGCTCAGAGCAGCGCCGAGTCCATCAGCGCTTCCCGTTTTCCTCCCCATAAGGGGGTAGGCATGATTCGGTAATCTCTATAATCGGGTATACTTTGCTGCCTTTAGCCGGTTGACTCAGGACTCTCAATTGATGAATCTAAGGCTGTGAGTTTTGGTGGCCACGATGCCAGCTAGCGAGAGTCCGTGCCCAACTGCGAGGCACAGAGTGCGCCCACTTTCCAGGAAGGGCCGCCCACAGGGTGGCAGCCCACCCGGCCCAAGGGAGACCTGCTGGGAGCTTAGAGGCAAGACTAAGAGCAACAGGGCAAGGCCGGGGCAGGGTGGAGGCAGGCACTCAGGCAGTGGTGGGGAGGAGAAGGCCCCAGAGAGCGTGGGCTCTGCAGAATCAGAGGCCAGCAATAATCGGGTGATGGCAGGCTTAGTGCAGAGTTTGTGGGCAAATCTTAAAGGAGCAGCTTGGTCCTGATGATGAGTCATCATAGGGAGGTCAGGAGCTCAAGCAGGGACAGTGGGCAAAGGGATGATAAGCCAAACCTTGGATCCCAGAGGCAGGGCACAGCTTGCAAAGGAAATTGGAAGGCAGTGATCCCTCGCCCGGTTTTTTAATTTGTATGGCTGGAAACCACCTCTTTCAGAATCACTTGGAGAGTTAAGATGCAGACTGCTAGGCCCCTCTGACTCAGAGTGAGGTGGAGCTTGAGAATCTTGACAGTTTCTGATCTTTGTTTTTTTCGGCAGCACTGGGAGGCGTATGGGATCTTGCTTTCCAGTCGAGGATCGAGTCCGTGCAGTGGAAGCACAGAGTCTTAACCACTGGACCTCCACAGAAGCTCCCTCTCCCCCGTTTTAACTGATGGTTGTTCAGCAGTTAGTTGTGATTTGGGTGTGTTCTTGAGAGGTGAGCTCCGGGTTCTGCTGTTCTACCATCCTGCTGCAGACCACACGAGACTCTTCAGCTAAAAATGACCCTGATGTCAAGCATTTGCAGTCTAATTTGAGACCCGTAGGTGGAAGTGAGTGTGTTCTCCTGGTTGGGTGAGTCATGAAGGAGATTCTAAATCAAACTATCTCTGTTGGATATTTTAATGCCAATTACCTCCTTACATCTCTGTGTAGATCCTTCATTTTTTCCTATTAATCTTGATTTCTCAAAATGAAAATTGTCTGATCAGGAACCACATCTTTCACTTCCTGTGTCCTGAGTAATACCCAACTTAGTGCTGGGCATGTGGGATTTCAATAACTATCTCTGACTTCAAGAATTAATTATATAGCCCTCCTTACTTTTAACTTACCTGTGAACAACATTTTTGCAAATGTGGTGATGGTCTTAGAGAACCAATATGATAACCTGTAGTTGCATCTGCATAAAACTTTTCTCATGATTTGTAAAATGCCTTATTGCAATGGTTCTCTACCTTGGATGCCTAACAGTATGTTTTCAAACTCTGATCCCTGCCCTACCCAAGAGCAATTATTAAGAATGTCTGGGGGTAGGACTTAGTCATTACTGGAGAGGGAAGAGGAAGCGTTAACAGAAGCTGGGAGCTTGGAGAAGGAGCGTCTGCAGGGCAAGGACAGAGTTTAGAAGGCAGCGCTTAGACCTCTGCTGGAGGCAGGGCAGATTGGTGCTCTGGGATCCAGGAGGGGAGGGGTGAGGAAACCACCATCCATGCACCTGGGATGGCGTGGCTGGTGTCCAGGCCTCCATGGCATTCAAAAAGCAAGAACCAGCTGGGGCTCAGACCATGAAGGGGGCTGCGGACCCCCAGCCTGGGTGCTGTTAGTCCTGCTGATGAAAGGGGGTGAGTAGGGTGAGGTCACGAAGCCAAGGGAATGAGGAAGCTGGGGCCGCAGCAGTCCTCTGCCACTGGAGTGATGCCCACAGGAGCCGGGAGCAGGAAGGCTGAGCCCCTTCCCCTTCTCTCCAACCGGTAAAGTGGTGGACTCCTTGGCAAGGGGGATCTAGAAATGCGCTTTGTAGACTGCTAGCCCCAGTGAGGAGAAGGCAATGGGACCCCACTCCAGTACTCTTGCCTGGAAAATCCCATGGATGGAGGAGCCTGGTGGGCTGCAGTCCATGGGGTCGCTGAGAGTCGGACACGACTGAGCGACTTAGCAGCAGCAGCAGCAGCAGCAGCAGCAGTGAATGGTGCCTCATAGAGAGAGGTGGAAGAATGGACTTCCTGCTGATAGGAAGCAGACGAGGAGCCAGCACCCCCAGCTGGGAAGGAGGAAGGGAGGCCTGGAGCCCAGGTGGTCTTGCTTTGGTGGGAATTGCTGCGTCGACCCTGCGCGAGGCCTCCATCTTTCCTCCCCTGGGCCGCGTGGGCCTGGTCTATTTTCCAGGAGCTGAGAGAGAGGGAAACTAGCGCCTTGTTCTGGGTGGGGTGTCTGCCGAGTCACTGTCTGGGTGGGAGAAACTCACGGGGACAGACGGTGAGGGGCAAGGAGGCACCGCCTAGAGTTGCCAGTTCCCCAGAGGTACTGAAGGCGGGCTGTCACGCCGTCAGCTCCAGACTGGGAAACTGGAGGGAGGGTGAGCCAGGGGATGGCTGGGTTTTCAGTGTGGGGAAGGATGGATGAGGTTACTGATGGCTGGATTTTCAGGGTGAGGCATGTGTTAGAAAGTGCCCACTGGGAGTTGGTCATAAATACAGTTGTATGCTTCCAAGGAACCCCCAAAGAAGGGGGGTGGAAGTGGTAAGGGTGGATTCCCTCCTTGGTGGGGCATATGGAGACCCCTAAGTGTCTCCCCGAGTCAGATCTGGCACCTAACCCAGAAACAGCCCAGGCTGGAGTGGTGTTTGTGTAAGAGGGTAGTACTTTTGGTGGAAAGAGAAGACAGCAATTTGCCAGAGCAGTCACATTCAGAGGAAACCCCCTTCTCTTCCACATTCCCCTGGGAATACCAGAAGCATAAGCAGGGAGAAGGAGGTGTGAGAAGAGAGCAAAGACAGCACTCCCCTCAGCCCTCCAGATGCTCCCTGCCGCGGAGTGCTGACTGCTGGCCATGGGGGAGTGGGGGCCGAGACCCCCAGGAACAGCCAGCTTCCGTCCAGGAAGGGTGCCGGTTACGGCTGTAACGGGCAGCCTGGGAGTGCGGAGCTCAGGAGCTGGGGATGGGTGCACAGGCCCCATCCAGGGGCAGTGCGGGACCCTGGGCAGGATTAGACAGGTCATGTGCTTGACCACATGGGTCATTGTGGGTCACCAAACTGGTTTGACCATTTTCACTGAAAAACATTCCCTGGCATTGCTGAGTATGACTGGGCAATGCCATTTTACAGGCATGCAACCATTTGTTTTTTTCCCTTTCTTATATTGTTTATTTAACCATTATGCTTATCATACTTACTATTCTGTGCTTCTCTTGGGTACTTTTAAAAAAAAAACTATTTGTATAACAGGTTTCCCTAGTAGCTCAGACGGTAAGGAACATGCTTGCCACGCAGGAGACCCAGGGTTACAGAAGGGGATGGCAACCCACTCCGGTGTTCTTGGAGAATTCCACGGACAGAGCTGCCTGGCAGGCCATAGTCCGTGGAGTCACAAAGCTACGACTGAACACCTAGCACTTACACTTTTCATGGCTGATTAACACTGTTGTGTCAGCATTCTTAAAGAGATCACTATATAGTTTCCTTGTGATAGAAAGAAAGAAAAATGCTTTATTTTTCTCTCCTTCTGAGCAGCACTCCCCTTTGATTACTCTGAAGCCTCAAGAGAGGCAGAGGACAAATCCTAACTGTGGGACTGAATCAGTGTGGTCCTTCGGTGGACTGCGCCCTCCTCAGCTTGCTCCTTTTAGAAACACACATAATATTTAAACATGATTTACTTAGCTGCACTGGGCCTGCACGGAGGCACTTGAGGCATGTGGGATCCAGTTCCCCAACCAGCGGTCTAGTCCAGGTCCCTTGTTTGGGGCGTGACAAGTCTTAGTCTGGACAACCAGGGAACTCCCAACGTGCTCCTAGTATGTGGCCAGTGGACTCATCCTTTGGTTTGATCTAGAAGTCAGGGAAACCGTCAAGAAGAATGAGGTCCCTCCTTAACCTTTTGCCACTTTTGTTAAGTATAAATAAAACATTTTATTACATGTGAGACCTGCTTTAAAATCATCCCAATTTTCTATTGTTGTAGACTATGTGTAAATAATGCGCATAATTGAGCTTAAGGCAGAGTGGGTGCGCTGGTCTCCCGAGGCCGCTCTAACAAATCGCTACAGCTGGTGGCTCAAAACAAAAGAGACACGTTCTTTCATAGTTCTGGAGACGAGAAGTCTGAAATCAGGCTCTCGGTCAACCTCCCTTGGCTCTGGAGGAGAATCCTTGCTTGCGTTTCCAGCTGGTGCAGCTCCAGGGACCCTCGGTGTGGGACCGCTTAGCTCTGACCTCTGCCCGCATCTTCACCTGCTTCCCCCTCCTTCCAGCTGTCTCTTCCCCGTGTGTCCACCTGGATAAAACAGGATGATCACCTTCTCATGATCTTTAACTTCATTACGTCTGCAAAGATCTTTTTCCAAATCAGGTGACATGCCAGGTTCCAGGTTTAGACTGTGAGGCATCGTTTCAGGGGCCACCGTTCCACCAGCTACAATAGGTTTGTTGATCTGCTTACATACCTTAAAGCAGGCGACCTTTGGCATGTGAAATTTGTCGTAATCACGAGCTCCTTTGTACTGAGCACTGTCTCTGTCCCATACGCAGTGCAAACTCTTTGGACTTACTGCTTTGCAATAATCCTCATAGCCATTCTATGGGATGGCTTCTCATAATTCTGTGAGAGTATTTTCATCATGCAGGTGAGAAAGCTGTGGTTCAGGGACGTTAAGTGATTTGTACAGGGCCACAAAGCTTCTGCAATGCTGAGAGGTCCAGAAAAGATTAAGTCTATCTGCTTTGAGTTTCGGAGGAGGCAATGGCACCCCACTCCAGTACTCTTGCTTGGAAAATCCCAGGGACGGAGGAGCCTGGTGGGCTGCAGTCCATGGGGTTGTGAAGAGTCGGACACAACTGAGCAACTTCACTTTCACTTTTCACTTTCATGCATTGGGGAAGGAAATGGCAACCCACTCCAGTGTTCTTGCCTGGAGAATCCCAGGGATGGGGGAGCCTGGTGGGCTGCTGTCTATGGGGTCACACAGAGTTGGACACGACTGAAGCAACACAGCAGCAGCAGCAGCAGCTTTGCGTTTGGGCTTTAAACAATTATGCTGAGGGGTGTGGGGGGGATAAACATACTTCAAGGGTCTTAAAAGCTTCAATTTAGAAACTTTTTTTTTTTCCTCTTCAAGCCCTTAAAAATTGCTGGTCAGCAAGTAATGCTAACCCACAGTCATCTCGTGGTTATCCGTGGTTATCTCATGGTTATCTGTGTATCTTGACCCTAAATTCAAGGCATATATTAATAGCACAACCCAGTAAAAGAGTGTCTTTGAAAAGGAAAGAAATACTATGCCTCTAGCAAATAAGCAGTGTTGGCGTCTCCTTTCCAAAACAATTCTAAAATTTAAGGAAGCACAAAAAGCTAAGTTTTGCAAAGCAACACCAAATTTCCCAAATTTCCCTCAATGTATGTAATGATTTGAGAGTCTGGGTCATAGTAACATAGAAAACAGCAGTCCTTTAATTGAGCATTTCCTCGAAATTGTCAGTTCTGATTTTATTTTTCTTTCTTAATTTAGAGCAAGATCCAAGGATTTCGAATTAGCTTTGGCAAGTGAACAGGCAAGGAGAAAAATGCCCTCTCTAGCCTGCTATAGTGAATATAGCAGTTGGTTATGATTCGGGAGAACAGTCTGCAGCCTGACTTAAGTCCCACTAACTAGTGTGTCTCTTTCCTAGAAGTATAGTTCATTTATTTTTTTCCTGAGCCTCAGTTTTCCTGTTAAAAATAGGCCTGAAACCTAGAGATTGTCACCGTGTGAAGTGAGTCAGATAGAGAAAGAGACAAGCTGTAGGATGTTGCTTCCATTGCTGTTTAGTCTCCTAAGTCGTGTCTGACTCTTCGCGACCCCATGGACTGTCGCCCACCAGCCTGCTCCGTCCGTGGGATTGCCCAGGAAAGAACACTGGAGTGGGTGCCGTTTCCCTCTCCAGGGGATCCTCCTGACCCAGGGACCAAACCCACGTCTCCCGCATCGGCAGGCGGTTCTTTACTGCTGAGCCACTGCAGAAGCCCAGGGCTTATATGTGTACTCTGAAAAGAAATGATGCCGACCAGCTTGCTTACAGAACAGAAACAGACTCACAGGCTTGGAGAAGGAGCTTATGGTTATGACGGCAGGGGTGGGGTTAGTGAAGAAACTTGAAATTGACATGTGCACACTGCTGTATTTAACATGGATAACCAACAAGGACCTACTGTATAGCACAAAGATCCCTGCTCAATATTATGTAACAACCTAAATGGGAAAGAATTTGAAAAAGAATAGATATATGTAGATAAAGAAGGCTGAGCACCGAAGAATGGATGCTTTGAGCTGTGGTGTTGGAGAAGACTCTTGAGAGTCCCTTGGGCTGCAAGGAGATCCAACCAGTCTGTTCTAAAGGAGATCAGCCCTGGGATTTCTTTGGAAGGAATGATGCTAAAGCTGAATCTCCAGTACTTTGGCCACCTCATGCGAAGAGTTGACTCATTGGAAGAGACCCTGATGCTGGGAGGGATTGGGGGCAGGAGAGAAGGGGACGACAGAGGATGAGATGGCTGGATGGCATCACCGACTGGATGGACGTGAGTCTGAGTGAACTCCGGGAGTTGGTGATGGACAGGGAGGTGTTGTGTGCTGCAGTCCGTGGGGTCGCAAAGAGTTGGACACGACTGAGTGACTGAACTGAACTGAGATATATATGTGTAACTGAAACACCTTGCTGTACACCTGAAACTACCACAACATTGTTAATAAACTATAACCTGATATAAAAAAAGTTTAAAAATGGGCTGGAGCTGACCATTTCTCTAGTCTTTGATGATTTACTGAAAGCTCTGAACTCTCTTCTCAGAAAGATGCACACACAGCTTTTTATGTGATGAAAGATCCATAAGCTTCTCGTAGCGCATTTAGGAATCTCCTGGGCATCTGGGCACCCTGAGTTATTCTGGAATAGGACATCCCTAATGTCCCTAATTGGAGAAGGGCATGGCAACCCACTCCAGAATTCTTGCCTGGAGAATCCCATGGACAGAAGAGCCTCGTGGGCTACAGTCTATGAGGTCGCAGTCAGACGCGACTGAAGTGACTTACCATGGGCACACACGCAATGTCTCCAATAAGCTAGGGCAAGTCCGTGCATTACCGTAATCCGTTAGAAAGAGAGAACTGTGTGTGTCATTATGAAACAAAGATCCTTCAGTAAACAGAAAAACGGGAGGCGATGTAGGAGCTGGTGGAAATGCCTCATTTTAACATAGAGGAAAACAGGAGTTTTGAAAGTGCTCTTGGGTTTCGGAGCCCCTGTGAAAACCTCTCAAGAGAATGGCACAGATTGAAGGGTTTTGACTTTTGAAAGATTCTGTTTGGGGCTTTCATCAAATTACATTTTCCATCTGACGCCAGGGAGGCGATGGTGGTTTTGTCACAGCCAGAGCCCAAGCGGAACGGCTGCTGGCGGTTCCAAGGAGTCAGAAAGAGTTCACGCGCAGAGGGACGGTGCCCCGTGCAGACGAAGCCGTGCGGCTCTCCCGGGAGGGTTTGCGCGCGAGCTGGTGCTTGAGGACGCGCAGCGGGCCCCACGGAGGCGCCCGGGAGGGAAGCTTTCCGCCACGGACGTGGCCAGTTGTTGGAGCTTCTATGTCAGGGAGTTACCGCTTTTCTTTCTAAATCAGTTCTCCTATTAAAGGCCTTCTGCTTTGCAAGTCTGCCTTTCCCCACAAGCAAGGAGCCGCAGGCAATTATTCACCTCTGCGGCCTTCTGATTCGCCGGGGTTTGGAGGATGGCGCTGCAGCCCGCACGCAGGGCCCGCGCAGCAAGGATCAGCTTCTGCTCTGCTTGTCCTCAGTCGCCTGTGGGAGGTGAGGTCAGGTCGCCAGAGTGGGCCTGTGGGCCGGCGTTTCCTTGAGGCGTCCCGAAGCTTACTGTAATAGTGACTTTCCTCAGCATCTGTGGCTGTCTGGTGTGTGTATGCGCACACAGGTGTGCGTGAGATCCCAGAGGCTAAGACCAGGGGAAACCAAGACACCAGGCCCCATGGCTAGAGTGAAGAGGACTGAGCATTCTCCTCAGCCCAGGTCTCACCTTCCTGCCTTGGCTTGGATGACGGCATCCAGTAGAACTTTCTGTGGCGATGGCAATATTCTTTATTCGTACTGTCCGGTATGGGGGCCCCTAGCCATGCGTGGCTATTAAGCCCTTGACATGTGGCTAATATGGCAGAAAACTGAAAATTTTCAATTCAATTTAATTTAATGAATTTGAATTTAAGTGACCTCACATGGCCAGTGGCTACTGTAGTGGACAGTGCAGCTTCAGATGTCCCTTCTGATTTCATTTTCAAGGAATATTCTCCAAATGGGAGACACTGTGCCTTAAATCACTGTCATCCTTTTGATAGGCAAACCTAATGATCAGCTTAGAATGAAAAAAGCCTTATTAGCTTGTCTGTATAAATAAAGATGTGCTTCATTACTGCCTGCTTGGTGGCCTGGTTTCTCGGGGATATCCGCCCCTGTTCACGTGCACACGTTTCACACACATGTCAAGACAGCCTCCTAATGGGCGGCCCTGGTCCCTTACATGTCCCTGCAGTTTCTGCCTAGGTGGTACCTGCCAAACCGTTCTTTTTCTACCCTTAGAGTTTTTGTTCTTATTCCATTCACTTCAAAATATCATTACCATTGCAAACAAGGAAAATGTGTTTATCAGAAACTGCAAACTCCTTTAGGGCCTCATAGGATTAATCACGGTTATAAAGTTTTATTAAACACAATTTTTGTTTAATGACAAGCTCCACCAGTCCTTCCCATCCCAAACCAATCCTGTCCTAAGGGTGAATTGCGCTCAGCAGATTGTCTTCAACAGACTCTTCAAGACAATCCCGATTACTTTGTCATGCACAGAGAGATTTTTCTTCCTGGATAATTTGAACTTCCTTAAAAATCACATCTGTTTCATACTTTATTTATTTGTAATTTAAATCCTTAAATTGAATCTTTCATTACTAACATCTGGGCTTGAAATGCAGCCCACTTGAAAAAATACAAATTTTATTTTATTTGGAGTTACCCCCCTTCACTCGGTAGCTCTGGTACAAACATTCTCTGGCCAGAGGCAAAACAGCCGGGTATCTTAAAGCTGTGATGCTGTACCACGTGTGACGGGGCTCACTTGATTGTCCCTGAAGTGACTGGCAATTTGCCCAGAATTAGACTGAATGCACGTAATAAGCTGTAGAATTTCCACAATATTGACAATTAGATATCTCTATACAGCAGCAGCTGTGTATTGTTCTCATGGTATGGTCCCCTCAAAGCACCTCCTAAAAAGAAAAAAAAAAACCTGGCAGAAGGTTGCAGGCAGCAGAAAGGTAATATACATTGTATGAAATATCTCAAATTCAGATTAATCGGGATGTTTCTATTAGTACAGTTTTCTGCAATGGAAATCATGGCTGAAACAGAATGCTTTGGAATAGGAGTTTATAACACCACATCTGTATCGGGTAATTGCTATATTTTTAGCGTGTTCCTGAGGAAGACACCTTGCTCATTTCCATTCATTGCGAAAGGGAGGGGATTGTGCCACTGGCGCTCCGAGAGCATCTCGAGGCCTGGAGGGCGGGTGGTGGCCCGATGGCCATGTTGAGATGCTCCTAACCCTCTTCTGAAATGGCTTTGGTCATCTAAAATAATCTCACTCTTCCCTGAATGGAAATTAGCCCCAAGAAAGCATCTTGTTCGTGGACAGTTTTGATGAAAAAGAGTTTAACTTCGAATGAGCCATTTTTGCATTCCTAATATGCAGGGAGCCATTTGGATAAACAGGGAAACATTTCTCCATGTTTCACCACTTGTCAGATATTTCTCCGCCAGCCCATTTGTTTCATGGCTGTAGAGAACAGGGGAGAACGCGAAGGAACTGGACTGATAGCTGCCCCCTATCTAGCAGCCGCTGCCTACAGTCCTAGGATTTGAATATTATTTTAAACCACACGATTGAAGTTTGCATTATGAACGGCTAATCTTTGATATTTTGCCCAGCGGATCTGGGGCAGGCTGTTGTTGTCTGGAGCCAGACTCGGCAAACTTTGGATTTTGTTGTTTGTCTCCTTACAATAGAAATGGACGTTTTCAAAGAAAGCTGCTGTTTTTAGAAAAATACCATAAAACCTTGGGAACAATAAGATTCCATGTTTTCTACTGCAGACCTTAATTTATCAAGCTAATTACCAACAAAATGTAGCTAAATTGCTGATAGCCTTAAGACAGATTAATTCAGGAGCAAGGCACTGCCCGGTTCCTTAAAGGTTAGCAGTGGTGTTTTGATAGCACAGTGAAGAACTCTTTCTTATCTCAGATAACATTGTGTCCTTCTTTTAGAAAAGTCTACATTATTAAGAATGCATTGGTGTTCAGTCCAACACATACGTTTATTTCCCCATTAATGCTAGTTAGAGGAGAAAAGATAAACCAAATTTCTTTTTTTTAAAAATTAATGTATAGCTGATCTACAATGTTTTGCTAATTTCTGTTGCACAGCAAAGTGATTCAGCCATGCGTATACATACATTCTCTTTCATGTTCTCTTCCATGATGGTTTATCACCAGCTATTCAGTATAGTGCCTGTGCTCCACGGCAGGGGCTTGTTGCCGACCCATCCTACATACAAGAGTTTGCATCTGCTAATCCCCAGACTACATTTCTTATTAACAAAGAGAACCTATTTTGAAATTTGTAACGTCTGTCTTGTAACCCAGTTTAAAATTCCGGCGCTGCACCTCCCCACTCCGCGTCTCTCTTTCAAAAAGTCTTTGCTATTTACACTTCTGTGGCTTCCCCTTCCCTGGCTCCAGTCCTGGATGCTCACTCACTAATGCCTGGCTTTTTTGTACTTAAAAAGCCTCAGGGAGTGGGCTGGGAGCCCCTTCTCGGGCCCAGGGACTCTGAACGCTCCAGTCTGGCTCTGCTGCTAACCAGCTGGGTGACTCAGGTGAGCCGTCCCTGTCTCTCCGGGCTTCAGTCCCTCCCAGTAGGAACACAGCATCAGCAGCCCTCGGTGGTGCTGGAGGTGCAGTGATCCGGCGATCCAGTAAAAGGCGCTGTGGACCCCCGTCGGCCTCAGGGCGGGGGCCTTTCTTTTATCAGGAGTGGGAAAGGTGCTTTCTCGCCCCCGCTCGCCCCAGCCTACCCCTGTGTGCTTCACCGCGCGGCAGCGGAATGAGAGCCAACAAGGTCAGGCCGCGAGGTGCTCCCGGGAACTGAGGGCAGGGCTGAGATGGCGCGAGCGCAGCGCAGAGCGTTCAGGCCCTTCGGCGCCCAGTGTGCGCCAATAAAGGAGGTCAAAGAGCCAGCACAGGAGTCGACTGCAGTCCTAAGCCCCTTTTATAACCTGTGTTATCAGCAGAAGCGCAAGTGTGGTGTAGTAAGGAGTATCATTATGAAACAGATTTCCTGGGAGAGGAATTAGCTGGCTCGGGCGGGCCTCTCTCCTGTAATGAACATACTTCCCTGTTTATGAATACAGTTATAGGTGTACTCTTAACAATTCTGCCAGGGGAAAAAAAGGGCTGTGTTGGAGATCCTGTGCCGCACGGAGCGTTTTCCCCAACTGGTTCTTGAAGGGTTAATTTGCAGTTTACTATTGAATACCATAAAATGAGCTGTAAATAATGTAATGATACGTATTGTTAAGCTACATATACTTTACCAGGTGCTAGGACACCCACTCCTCACTTAGATATAATCTGGGGCAGTCAACAAACACAGATGTATTTTAACAAAGAGAGAGAGACAGAGATGAAGACAGAAAGAACAAGAAAAAAAATTAAAACATATGTAAGATAATTTAACCCAGATAGAGAGCCAGGTAAAACTTGGCCTATTTTTTTTTTCCCTCGGAGTGGCTTCCCTGTACTGGGTGAAATACAACAGCATTTTGGCTTGTTTTCGGAACACAGACGAGCCAAACACGTGGGAAACACCTTGACAGGCCTTTTGTATAACTACAAGGAAACTGATAATCCTAAATAAATTACACGGGAAAAATGTGAATCTTTGAATACTAGTAATTATAATGGTTATTTTTCACTTTTGTAGCACCTGCAAATGATGTATATATAACAAAGCTTCAAAAAGCTCTAATTAACTTTTTATTTTTTTCCATTTACTGGCTTTAACCAGTTTGCATTAATTGGCAATTTATATCTATATATTTTTACCAAATATTTCTATTACTTTTGAGAGGCTGGAAATCACACATGATTGAATTTATTTTCACTGAGTTTGCTTTTCATTTTCGTCAGCCACTTGCTCTGAACCTCTCCCTGCCGGCCGCACTAGTCAAGAGGGTGTGGAGGGAAGTGGAAATTTCCAGGTTGATCTGGGAGGCGGGAGAAGCCCGCACTTGCTTCTCTGGTGCAGTGGCACGGCTTCTCATAGTGCCAGTCAGAATTCCTAACTGCTCCTACCAAATGCGCGAGGGCTCTGCTTGGAAGGCCTCCAGGCTCAGCTTTCTGACAGATTACTCTGGGCTATTCCAGGCCTGAGATGAGCCTGATCGCCATGAAGATGACGCTTTGTTCTGCTCTGGGGCTTGGGGCAAGTCAGACCCGGATGAAGCGGAGCTTGGAGAGGGTCTTCACGCGGACACCAAATTAAAAACCTCCCGGTTTGCAATCCTGATTATGCTGAGCTTATCCAGTTGCTGCCTCTTTGGGTGGCACGGCCAGGGGAAGAGATGGTCTGAGATTGTCTGCAGGCTCGACCTGTGCCCCGGGAAGGAGAAAGTATTCAGTGTACCAGGAAATCCGGAGGAAGGAGGGAGCAGCCCCTGCTTTAGCTTTTTCTCACTCTCTCCCTCCCTTTCTTTTCTCCTTTCGTTCTGACTTTTTTGTTGAAGTATAGGTGATTTAGAGCGTTGAGTTAGTTTCACATGTACAGCAAAGTGATTCAGCCATACATATGCACACCTGTTTTCAGATTCTTCTCCGTGACACTTTATTACAAGATGTTGAGTCTGGCTCCCTGCGCTGTGCAGTAGGGCCTTGGCTATTTCACAGGCAGCAGTGTGTCTGCTAGTCCCGGACTCCTAGCTTATCCCTCCGCCCACCCCCCTTGCTTTCGCCTTTGGTAACAGAACGTCATGTTCTGCCTCTGTGAGCCTGTTTTCGTTTTTAAATAAGTTTGTGTGGTTATGCTCTGTTTTAAGGAACCTCTGGTTTCCTCTAGATGCCTGTGCCATCTACATGGAAGTGGATACGGGTGGAAGGCTTTGCTAAATGTCTGAGAAGGCTCTCGGGTACCAGGGAGGAAGGCAGAGGACTGGCTTGGGGTTGGATAGTGACCTGGGGAGAGGTGAAGACACGTGCATATGTCAGGAAATCTGGAGTGGGAAGAATCAGTGCAGGGGTGTGTGTGCGCGTGTCTTACTCTTTTTTTAAAAATAGCATTTTTTAGCTACTGTCCGCGTGGACGTGGAAGCTGCTGGTGCATCTCGGCTGGAGTCCAGTGCCCCGCCGCCCAGAGCCCCATGTCCCTGGCTGACCGCGGGCCGGGCCAGAGTGAACGCTGCCTGAAAGTAAGCCCTGGGCCGGTCGGGACACAGAGGCGCAGCGGCCGCACGGCCATCTGCAGGACATCAAAGCTGCTGCCTGATGGCGCTCGGCTGCCAAAGCTTCTAAAGGGTTTGGCGCCGGCCCGGAAATCGGAGGCAAACTGTCCATCTGCCGCCTGGCCCTGGCGACAGCTGACTGTTTTGCAGGCTGCAAGATGGACCCGGCCGAAGCCAGTCGGCCCCCGGCCCTGATCGCTCAAGGTTTGTCCGGCCGCCCCGTCAGCCAGGGGCACGCGCTGCAGCGTGCGCTGTTTCATTTGGCCTGGGACGCGAGGCGATGACACCAGGGCTGGGGCCGGGCTGAGAACCCAACAGGGACGCGCGGCTGCTTCTGCGGAGAAGGCAGATTGGCAATGTTCAAAGCATATTGGGGCATAGCAGTAGCCTCAAAACCCCAATATGGGTGAGGACAGCTGACCAGATGTCTTGACTGACAGTTTTTAACAAGTTTCAAGGGTATCCCTGCAGGACATAAATGTTCACTCTGCATCTGTGTGAATCTTTCCTGTCCCACCCCCTCCCTGCTTCAACTAAGAGTGCGGAACAGGGAAGCTTGGAGTGCAGCTCCCAGCTCCAGTGACCCTGACGTGCTTGGTCAAGTTCAGGAGGGGTCTTCCTGCCCAGGAAACGCCTCAACTCCACGCGGAGGGAATGACCGCTGCGGGCAGAGGGCCAGTGAAGGCACAGCCCCGGGGTAGACCTGTGCGCTTCTCTTGCAAGCCAGCCCTTGGAGGGCAGGCAAGGATTTTTGGAACTGGCCACTGATTCCTTCACTGCCCTCTGCAACGAGGTTTTCCAGGCACTCCGGCAGTTCAGGGGCACATGGCAAAGTCAGGATTTGCTTCGGGCTGAGCTGGTGGGAGCTTCTGTAGTCAGAAGGCCAGGCAGCCTGAGGTCATCCCGGAGACGGAGGGTGGGCAGGGCTCTTAGGCAGAGGGAGCAAACTCATCGTTTGAATGTCCCAAGTTACAGGCTTGTGGGTATGGGAGATAACACTGGATTTTTTTCAAAGTTTGAAAATCACAAGGAAAAAGCTGTGGTTTTAATATTTGGAGTCTCCAGAGTTCTGCCTAAATTCTGGACTGTTTAGGGGTAACAGCATATGTAACCAGAAACGATTCTTACTTTAGATTTTACTTGTTGCAAAACGTATTTTATTTTATTTTCTAATTTAAAGTTGGGAAAAGATTGAAAAGCTGGGGAAGGTTGAAGGCAAAAGGAGAAGGGGTTGGCAGAGGATGACATGGACATCACTGACTCAATGATCGTGAGTTTTAGCAAACTCTGGGAGATAGTGGAGGACAGAGGAACCTGGTGTGCTGCAGTCCATTCAGTCACAAAGAGTCGGAGGCAACTTAGTGACTAAATAACAACACATTTAAAGTTGACTCGAGGTTCATTCCAACCCCAAGAAGCTGTCGTATGGATTAACTGCAGCATCTCCTATAAGAGCAAATTCGGCACATAGCTTGGAGAAGGCAATGGCCCCCCCCCACCCCAGTGCTTCTGCCTGGAAACTCCCATGGACGGAGGAGCCTGGTGGGCTGCAGTCCATGGGGTCGCTGAGTCAGACACGACTGAGCGACTTCACTTTCACTTTCATGCACTGGAGAAGGAAATAGCAACCCACTCCAGTGTTCTTGCCTGGAGAATCCCAGGGATGGCAGAGCCCAATGGGCTGCCGTCTGTGGGGTCTCACAGAGTCGGACACGACTGAAGCGACTTAGCAGCAGCAGTAGGCACATAGCTTGCCACAGGATGCCTTTGTCAGGCTTAGTTGGAATAGCTAGTTAGCTCTCTGTCTGCATCTGTGTGATCAACGCAGAAGATGATGCTGGATCTGCAAATCACCTGCGGTTGATGGCCAGGGTCTGCAGGTTTCATTGCCCCAAACTTTCTCTTCCTTAATGATCAGCATTCAAATGTGTTGAAATAAAATGCTCACATCCAACTAAAATGCGCAAGATAATAATGTTAGGCTCCTCCTGGAGCACCGTGGACCTGCATTACAGTCAGAATGGAAGTTTGAGATGATCTGAGCCGAGATTCTTTTTGTATCAGTGGCAGAGTTTGGTGGAGGAAAAGATGAAGTGATGTATTCAAAGAAACACTGTCCCTGTGTGTTTCCCTCTCAGCTTGAATGAGACTAACTCATCAATTGGATTTGTTCTCTTTAGCAGAGCAGGACATAACTACACACCTAATTATTTCGATTAAAAAGTAGCAAGGATAATGCTTTTGAATTAAGTTAGAGATATTATAATAAAAAAATCTTGACCAGGGGAGAATGGAAAAATTTCCCCAATTCAGTTTTACCCATTTTCTATTTGCAAGGCTAGTTCAAAGTCCAAGCACTGAGACAAAACACTGAGCTTTGTCAAAGGCAGTTGGGAGCTGGCACAGACTGTGGAGGGCTCAGCCCAGAGATCCTGGTGGCAGTCTCCTACCTGGAGAAGCTGGGAGGCAGACCAGCCTCCACCAAGCACGCCACCCCAGCTGCTCTCCTCCAGGGTCCTTCAGTCAGGCTGACTTTGCTGATGTGAGCTTGGGGTTCAAAGGTACATGATAAAGGCTTCTGCGTTGGAGGCAGAAACACACTCTTTCCTTGTCAGAGTTGGCACAGCTGATTCTGTTCCAGAGATAGTTAATAATGCCAGGTGCGGCATAAAGAAAAGTTTCTAACAGACACTGTGCCGTTAGACTTGCTTTTGTAAATGAAAGTCTTTCTTTGTTCCCTACATCTTGCTGAAACCACTTTTATGTTGGCCGATGAAAGGAGAAAGCACCCTGGCTCAAACCTCCCGAAAGAACACGTTTGTGTGGATGTGGAGTCTGGTATCCAGGGCCCAGTGCTTTATATCCCTTCTTTCCGCTTGAAATGCACTTTGCTTTCTTGTTTTTCAAAGATGGACGGATGTTGTAGAAACTGTTTTTCTTACCAGATGATGCCAAATTACATGATAGTTTTGATTCCATCCCAATGTGGTAGGTTCATAAAAACCATTAGGCACAGTCACTGCATTTATTTAGTCTGCTTGAGTGATCTGAAAAAAGTAATCACAAGCATGTTAAAGATATGATTTCAGAAATCACAAATTAAAATTTGAGAATGTGAAAACTGAGGGCAAAATGCTTCAGCACAGTTTGTAAGGGTTGACTCAGATACTGCAAATCCTCTGCGTACCTTGTGGATAAACGTCAATTCTTTTCCAACGTCAAAATGAGCAAAACATGCCTTTAAAATCTCTCGTTATCTCCTCCTTAATCTGCCAAAGGCCTCCAGAGATGCTGTACAAGGGAATAGCAAGTACTATTATTTATTTAGCAAGATTATTTCTTGACCCTTGACTTTATTTGTTCAGGATATCCAGGTGGAAAAAACGGTTTTGTTGATGGGTTTGTTGGGCAAGACCTGGCTCCTACCTCTAGAATATCTGGTTTGTAGAAGGTGGCCAATTAGCTGCCTTAGAAAAGAACATGAAGATAGATTGAGAAGCTACTAGGAGAGAAGCAAAGGTTTAAGTGTACATGTTGTTTCCATCCATGTGCACCTGGGCCCTTCTCCCCATGGATGTGCTCAGGCCTGGCATTTGTCTGTTTTCAGGGTTTCTTTGGATCTACATGATGATAAATAGCTGGAAAGAAAGTAGAGAATTTGGCCAACCACCCAGGTGTTTTGACTGGATGTTCCAGAATTTCAACAAATGTTTATGGAGTGGCTCTTACAAATAAGGCTGCATGCTAAAGGCGCTGGGAGACACCAAGATGAACACGATACATTTTTCTTTTCTTAAGAAATCCAGAACAGAGTCCGGTTTTGTGCAGAATCCGAGAGAGCTCAGTTCATCCCAGGAATGTTTAGTAAATCTGATGGGTGTGAGTAAAGGAAAGTTATGGTTTGATGGGCGACATGCTGATAGGTCATGCCCATGAATCAGACAGGGTAGCTTGTTTAGCCAGTTTCTTTAAAGAACAGGACTTTTGTGTGGGGAAAGAGGATGATAAATTCCAGCACGTGTCTGTAACTTTGCAGACTGCCTCATTTCTAGTGCTGGGCAGGACTGGAGTTTGTTCTAATGGAGCAGCATTTGGAGTATGTATCGTAGACTGTATTATGTTTGGGGACCTGTGTAATTAATCATCCCTTGCCAGGGCTAGGGGAAACTATTCTTTTGGGGAAACTATTAATGATTATGTTGGGATAACAGGAGTAAACTGGGATGTCCTGAGCAAATGAGCTGTGTGATCACTCTAGTTATGGCTGAGATAACTGTAGAACGAAGCTTTCTCAGAACACCCGGGAGGAGGGGGGAAGCTCTTCTGATGTCTCTAGCGTGCCATCTCCAGACCCACGGTCGCCGCACTGAAACGATGCTGAGATGGGCCTTCGGGGTCATGTCCGCAGCGTTAGCTGCTATGCCTTGTTTGGAACATGGCTCTCCTTAGGTACCTTTCCAATTTGCTCAAAAGCACACACCCAAGCCTTCCCAGGTGGCGCTAGTAGTAAAAAAAACTCACCTGCCAGTGCAGGAGGCATAAGAGATGCAGGTTTCATCCCTGGGTTGGGACGATCCCCTGGAGGAGGAAATGGCAACCTACTCCAGTATTTTGCCTGGAAAATTCCATGGACAGAGGAGCCTGGTGGGCTGCAGTCCATGGGGTCGCAAAGAGTGGGACACAACTGAACACAAATAACCACAGCAAGATACCCAGCTGAAGATCAAATCTGACAGTGATTTGAATCACCTACTGTTAATCCTGAGTTATTAGACTAATTTACCTCCAAAGTTAAATGCAGTGGATCATATATTCTGTTTACTACAAAAGGCCACTTGGGGTAAAGTTTTGAAATATTTCAAGTTGTAACAAAAAAAGACAGCTAAGGAGCACCTCTTCCATTGTTTTTTTCTAATTTTAAAAGTTAGACTTAAGCTATTTTATTAACAATATAATAGCATGGCCATTTTACTTGGTTTGCGAATTTTGCAATGAAAGAGTTTTAGGAATCAGAGTGATTTCTTTGTTGAGCTTTTTATTTCTCTCATGAATTGTATTGAACTTAGCAAAACATGCTGTTTGGCACATAGTAAGAACCCAGTAACTTAATAAATAAATGAAATTGTTAAGAGAAAGTAAAAATCAGTCATCTCATTTACTTTCCAACTTATTTATGGACTTCCACAATTCTGTAAGAAATTGTCCCCTAGCAGAAATTTCAGTATTGTCTTTGAGTCATTTTTAAGTCATTGACATAAGTCATTGGTGTGCACTCAAGTGTGTGTGAGAGAGAGACAGTGGATGTGAGTGTGTATGTGTGTAATTAACTCTTTGCTGAAGCCTAAAGCATAGATATTACCAGAGAACAGAGTTTAAAATTCAACACCTTTTACACTTCTCATAGGAATTCTGTTTGTGGCTTATAGCTCCAAATCTGCGGGTGAATCCATCTTTCTGTCGCCTCTCTGCCTTTTACGGGCAGCAGTTATTACTATATAAATGGTTCTACCCGTCGAGCCCAGCACAGTTCAGACAGAAGCCAACAACACAGCCGTTATTTTTAAACAACAGTGACAACGAAGAAGGACACTCTTCATCTGGGTGTATTTTATAAATAGAAGCTTAAGGAAGGGGACCTAGAATTTTGGACTGTATTTTCATCTAAAACAATGAAAGCAATGTAAAAGGCAGATTGCTTAGTCCATGAAAATTCTTATGCTAACTTAATATTTTCTAGGAACTCTCATTTAATAAATCCATCTATCTTTTGCCTTGAATTTAAGATAAAAACAGAGATGCTATACAAAATCTCAGTCAAGTGAGAAAAAAAAATTCATAGACTGTGTTTGGAAGAAATCGTGAAGAGTAGCTGAGTAGCTGAACTGCGGATAGTGTACACTGTTAACATTTTATGCTTTAACCCAAACTAAATTAATAGTTCACTTGGGTTTTGGAAAGATTGCTCCTGGACCAGCAGTGTATTTCTGAATGACATAAATATAAGAAAATTAGAAATTAACTTTAAATGGATTTAGGCATCTTACATAAATGAGAGCCACCCTTACACAAATTACTAAATCTATTCAGAGTAATTTATCAAGCAGTTATATGTTGTTTTGCTGTGTTGAAATTTCAGAAAATTTAATAACAACATACTTTCTGGAAATTGCATTAGCATAGACCGTTAATAAGCTAGACCTATGTTGCTCTTGTGGGAGTATGACATTGTCATTAGCAATGTACAGGAAAGTGGGAGCTGGTTATCACTAAGCATAGCTATGGTGGTGCAGAAAGACAAAGTTTTCTGAGAGTTCTCAAGACCATCTGAAATAAGCACTTAGAAAATTGTCTTGTGGTATTTGTTCTGTGGTATTTAGCAGTTAACACGAGCCGACAGTGGTGAGATTAAGTGGTCCCTAATGAAAAGGATGTATGGGGAGCCAATTGTCGAATTTTACATCCAGAAGAGCTCTTATCATTTAACTACGCCAAATTCCAGAGATACAGGTTCAGAGAGGTCAAGTGGTTTGCTCAAAGTCACACAGCTCGTTGGTGGCAGAGCCAGGATGAAACCCAGGGTCTCCAGACTCGTGCCCTGCTCCCTGTGCCACACAGAGACTGTAAAAGCCTGGGTTAACACTGCTCATGGACAAGCAGGGGTCTGGCAGCCGATGGGTAAATTTGGCTGGTGCAGACAATGAGGCACAATAGCTACAAAGCTGCAAAAAGTGTGAGAAATGTACTTTCTCTTTGATTTGGGTTTTTGGAAAAGAGTAGATGGTCAAATTCAAATCACTGCTTTGCAAAAGGCTGCTCTACTTTTAGAGAACCAGGACACAATGATTCAGAGAGTGAACTGTGCTCAGAACCTATTGTCAGCATCTAGCCGGTGGCAGAAGTATTTGCTGCAGCCCTCCTCTTCCCGGCCCTCAGGATAATTAGGAATCGTATTACTTAAAGTGCAAGGAGAGAGGTCGCTTGGGCCAAAACCCAAGCCATTTTTATTGTACTTGGAGATTTTCCAATTGTTTTAGAAGCATCAAACTTGGAAAACAAAAACAGCTTATCATTAAAAATTCAACCCAGGTGCACGCGGAAGCCACCTCTTCTTGGCCAAGGGAAGGTGGTGTGAGTGGAGAGTTCCAGCTGCCTTCCCAGTTAATGAGGGGTTTTCACCCTCTTTGCCCTTTTGACCTTGGTGGCGCCTTTGCTGGTCTCTTTTGTGATGCTGTTTTAGAAATACAGTCCTCCTTTTTCCTGTATTTGCAATTACAGTGGTCTGGCAGAGCATTAAGGAGGCTGGGTCATCAGATAGTCACCAGCTTAAGGCCTCAGCTGCAGCTGTTAACAGTTTTGTTGGAAACCCAAGGATCCTTTCAAGGGTAGGAGAGCCTCCAACATGGCAGCCATAGACGCAAGAAATTCAAAAGGATAAGTGACTCGGTTTGGAGTGTTCTACAATGGCAAGTGTGAAAATAGACGCCTTCTTTCCTTCCCACAGCTCCCGTGTCACTTTCTACCCTTCTCCCTTTGTTATTATTACTGCATGGATTTCAGCATTAGTCTCTGCCACATTTCATGACACTGCAAAAACACGGTTCAGAAAAGCTGAACTTCTAATTGTGGCGAGAAAGAAGTTAGCTTAATTATGCTCGGGGAGCAGAAAAGATGGGTTTTTGTTTCCCTCCCCAAGTCCTTCCTTCCTTCCTAATCACAATTTAGCACCCTCTCCCCAGCATTGCTATGTACGAACTTCATGCTGCTAGACAAATAAATTCTTTGGAAAAACGCACATTTTTATTTGGAAATAATGCCATCTCTTTGTTAGATTTGCAGCAATCCTATTTTGCCTCTACTGTTTTTAAGTCGAAAATGAAAAATTATATAGAAGATGTTTGTGCGTCATATTGTGCTGAATGGTATGTAGGTCAGCATGCTGCGGCGCCGCAGATAAGGGGCCGGGAACAAGTGTTCTATGTACTTGCAAGCAAATATCAGTCATAATGGAGAAAGACAGATCTACAAGAGCGCTCTGGCTTTGGAAATGTTTCTTGTCATTAGCATTTAAAAAAAGCTGTGAGATTCAGGCCTATCAGTGCCGATTCACAGCAAACCCTGGCTCTTCCAGGCTGTTATCTGTTCCGCACAGAGGTACAGCTGGTTAGCAAATGGATTTGCAGATTTTTTTTTTTTCAGGGATGAGTAAAAAGGCAAAGAATCAGGTACTTACAACCCATTCAGAATGTAACAATTTTGTTTGTGTTATAAACCAAACCTTCTGTTTTTTGCAAACTGCATTATTTTTAGAAACAGAACCAAGAAAAAAAAACCTAGCTGATTTAAAAAAAATCTTTATTCATATTCCAATATCCCTAAGGGTTCTAATATCCATGAAGCAATACCAGCAAAGAGAGCAATAAGAATAGCGGACTCTGATGATTCAGTTTACAGTGTGGCTTTATTGTGTTAGCAGTCACGTCGAAAGGCAATACAGAATATTTTTTAATTTTTTATTTCTTTCTCTCTACCCTGGATGTTAAGGGGGAGAAGATGCTGGGTAAAGGTGTGTGTGTGTGTGTGTGTGTGTGTGTGAAGGGGAGAGAGAGAGAGACGCACAGAGAGAGAGAGGTACAAAGAGAGAGGGTGACTTAATATTATTGAGTCCTCATTTGGAAGGATAAGGATAATGCATTTTAACATTTATGTAAACCGATATCAATGATCAGAAAGGACATCATAATACAAAAAATAACAGTAGTTTTTTTCTGAAAAGATGTTTTATGGAAGATATAGTTGATTGAGTTCTTTGGGGAAAAAAGACAGTTACTGGAAAGAGAAAGCAGCAAGGTATTTCTGTCTTCTGGCTCTGGTGATACTCAAGTCCTTGGCTTTTATTAAATGGGTGCTTGGGGAGTTTCTCAGTGAAGATTTGGTTCAGGGACCACATTTCATGGCATGTATGCATCTAGATGTTTGCTGAATATTTTCGGTAAAGATGCTGGGTTGTGATGGGTGTTGGATTTGGCAAGTCAAAAAGCATTACTCCCAGATCAAACCCAGTGGGAGAACGGCCATGAAAGATGAGATGCGCAATCAGGAAATCTACGAGGCTGCTGATGTCCGAGTTACCGTTCAGGCAGAGAGTGCTGCCATTAGATCCCCTTTGGTGTTCTCTCCGATAATGGGGAGGTGCTGGAATACTGAGCAGTGAGTCGGGATAAGCCAACTCCTTTGTCATCATCTGAGACTTAGATCAAAGATTGGAATAAAGCAAGGGTGGGTGGCGGAGAAGATGCGCAAGTAAACAGAAATTAAGAAGTGGATTGTATGTTCTGGAAACATTTGACAAATGAAGCGCTGTTCGAGTACAACACGAAGTACTTTTGATTACAGTGCTTTATTAGGAAATAGACAGTCAGCCACTTCACTTTTAAATCAAGCTTTTTTGAGTTGGTTTATCCCTCTGTCGGGCAGGGCAAATACTCAATACGTTTGTCTTCAGTTAGGTCACTGTACCCTCTCTGGTTGGTTCCCTTTGGTGGAGTAGGACTTCTCTGCTTTCCCCATTTTATTTTATTATCCTGGGTGCTCCTTTCAGGGAGGTCCAGGAATAGAACTGCGTTTCTGTGTAACTCATTTCTTTGCAACCATGTGTAGTTTTATTTTATGCATTTAAAACACATTATTCTGAGAAGAGGTCCATGGGCTTTCTTAGGAGTCTGTGGCCCAAGACAGATTAAAGAAAAGACTTGAAACAGAGTTCTGTTCTGTCCGTTCAGTCGCTCAGTTGTGTCTGAATCTTTGCAACCCCATGAATGGCAGCATGCCAGGCCTCCCTGTCCATCACCAACACCTGGAGTTCACTCAAACTCAGGTGCATCGAGTTGGTGATGCCATCCAGCCATCTCATCCTCTGTCGTCCACTTCTCCTCCTGCCTCCAATCCCTCCCAGCATCTGTGCTTTTTCCAATGAGTCAACTCTTCCATGAGGTGGCCAAAGTATTCGAGTTTCAGCCTTAGCATCAGTCCTTCCAGTGAACACCCAGGACTGGTCTCCTTTAGGATGGACTGGTTGGATCTCCTTGCAGTCCAAATGACTCTCAAGAGTCTTCTCCAACACCACAGTTCAAAAGCAACAATTCTTCAGCACTCAGCTTTCCTCACAGTCCAACTCTCACATCCATACATGACCACTGGAAAAACCATAGCCTTGACTAGGCGGACCTTAGTTGGCAAAGTAATGTCTCTGCTTTTGAATGTGCTGTCTAGGTTGGTCATAACTTTCCTCCCAAGGAGTAAACGTCTTTTAATTTCATGGCTGCAGTCACCATCTGCAGTGATTTTGGAGCCCCTCAAAAATAAAGTCTGACATTGTTTCCACTGTTTCCCCATCTATTTCCCATGAAGTGATGGACCAGATGTCATGATCTTCGTTTTCTGAATGTTGAGCTTTAAATCAACTTTTTCACTCTCCTCTTTCACTTTCATCAAGAGGCTTTTGAAACAGAGTTAGTTCAACTCAGTTCAATTCAGTTGCTGAGTCATGTCTGACTCTTTGCAACCCCATGAATAGCAGCATGCCAGGCCTCCCTGTCTATCACCAACTCCCAGAGTTCACCCAAACTCATGTCCATCGAGCGGGTGATGCAATCCAGCCATCTCATCCTCTGTCACCCCCTTCTCCTCCTGCCCCCAAACCCTCCCAGCATCAGAGTCTTTTCCAATGAGTCAACTCTTCAGATGAGGTGGCCAAAGTACTGGAGTTTCAGGTTTAGCATCACTCCTTCCAAAGAGGACTGATCTCTTTTAGAATGGACTGGTTGGATCTCCTTGCAGTCCAAGGAACTCTCAAGAGTCTTGCTGTAAGAAGCACAAGCTGGAATCAAGATTGCCGGGAGAAATATCAATAACCTCAGATACGCAGATGACACCACCCTTATGGCAGAAAGTGAAGAGGAACTAAAAAGCCTCTTGATGAAAGTGAAAGAGGATAGTGAAAAAGTTGGCTTAAGGCTCAACATTCAGAAAACGAAGATCATGGAATCTGGTCCCCTCACTTCATGGGAAATAGATGGGGAAACAGTGGAAACAGTGTCAGACTTTATTTTTGGGGGCTCCAAAGTCACTGCAGATGGTGACTTCAGCCATGAAATTAAAAGACACTTACTCCTTTGGAAGGAAAGTTATGACCAACCTAGATAGCACGTTCAAAAGCAGAGACATTACTTTGCCGACTAAGGTCCGTCTAGTCAAGGCTATGGTTTTTCCAGTGGTCACGTATGGATGTGAGTGTTGGACTGTGAAGAAGGCTGAGCACCGAAGAATTGATACGTTTGAACTGTGGTGCTGGAACAGAGTGGACCCCTGGGAAAAAACACCCAAATCTGAAACACCCAAATCCGAAACATGTGATAGGTGCTCATACAGAGTGAGTGCCTGAGTCAAGTGTCAGGTGCCAATTTCTTGATGCTTTTCTCAAGTCCTCTGAAGATAAGGAAGGTCTCAAAAGCTGAGGGACTGCTTGGAGGCAAGTGTATCAGCAGGGATGTACTTTGGGAATAAAGAAGTGAAATGCTTATCCTTCACATCCATGCATCACCTTTCAGAAATCCTTCCTTCTCTCCCTCCCTTCCCCCCTCTTTTCTTCCCTTCTTCTGTTCTTTCCTTTGAACAATCCTGACTTCCACTAAAATTCCTGTAGACTTCAAGAGAACGAAGACTGCTTTGTGGTCTTCACAGAATGACACTGGGTAGGAGGGAAATACACATTTGCTGGATGAATGAGTGAATGAATGAACCTATTTGTATGAAAGGAAATGACCCTTTTTGCTGGAGATGTCAAGGGTGGCCAGGCAAAGGCTTAAAAGAAAAAATGAGGTGTCAATCAAAGCTGGGGATGAAATGTTAGAGAAAAAGATTCAGCCTACAAGATAACACAGATATGAGAGCTTTCTATCAGAGACTGATCTGATGCATGAACAGCATCCGTACATAGAAGGCTTAGGCAGGAAGAACAGTCTCCCTGGACATTCCCCAGGTCCACCCTCTGGGTCGTAATGGGGACTCTACGGTGGGTCAGTCAGTACCCTTATAGCCACTAATCTCGTCTTTAAAAACGTTAAAAATTATTCCATGCATAAAAAAATAACAGTAAGATAAATATCCACTGCCAGGAGAGGGACATTGTAAATGCCATTTCACTTGTTCTAAATCCACACTTCACCTTTTCATCGGAAGGAATGCAATCACTGTTCTGATTTTGGTTTATCATTCCATTGCCTCTTTGCAATAGCTCTGTTATGAAGATGTTTATCAAGGATATAGTCTTTAGATCTTTTAAGAAAAGGCCTCATGTTATCTATTTTATGTATTTTTTATGTGATTTGATTTTTCTACTAAGCTATGTATCTGAAACTTACCCATGTTGGTATGTGGAGCAGTAGTTTACCACATTTTCAGTGTTGTATAGTAATCTATTATGTGAGTTACCTCAGTTTATCGTATAGTTGCCTGTTGATAGCACCTTGATATGCTTCTGTCTCTTGGTATCACAATACATGGTGCCATAAGCACTCTTGGGGCCAAACATTAGGAAAATAAAGAAATACATTTGATTTATTAAGATACATATAAATAGCTGTGAAAAGAAGAGAGGCGAAAAGCCAAGGAGAAAAGGAAAGATATAAGCATCTGAATGCAGAGTTCCAAAGAATAGCAAAAAGAGATAAGAAAGCCTTTTTCAGCAATCTATGCAAAGAAATAGAGGAAAACAACAGAATGGGAAAGACTAGAGAGCTCTTCAAGAAAATTAGAGATACAAAGGGAATATTTCATGCAAAGATGGGCTTGATAAAGGACAGAAATGGTATGGACCTAACAGAAGTAGAAGATGTTAAGAAGAGGTGGCAAGAATACATGGAAGAACTGCAAAAAAGATCTTCATGACCCAGATAATCATGATGATGTGATCACTAATCTAGAGCCAGACATCTTGGAATGTGAAGTCAAGTGGGCCTTAGAAAGCATCACTATGAACAAA
>SJYF01000236.1:2518362-2533989 GCA_006410515.1 Procapra przewalskii | reverse complement strand
CTCATGCGAAGAGTTGACTCATTGGAAAAGACTCTGATGCTGGGAGGGATTGGGGGCAGGAGGAGAAGGGGATGACCGAGGATGAGATGGCTGGATGGCATCAGCGACTCGATGGACGTGAGTGAGTGAACTCCGGGAGATGGTGATGGACAGGGAGGCCTGGCGTGCTGCGATTCATGGGGTTGCAAGGAGTCGGACACAGCTGAGCTACTGAACTGAACTGAACTGATATGTATATATACATAAGTTTGAAATTCTGTTTTTTAAAAAATTCTTTTTTTCTGCTTAATCTTTTATTATAGAAAATTTCAAACACTCTCAAGAGTAGAAAAGGATAGACAAATCGTATAATGAACCTCTACATATCACTCAACACCAATAGCTATTCCTACAGGCCTGTTCTCTGCCTTCTCTCTTACCCTGTTTTTAAATCAAGCTATATAGATAGATAGATATCAAGCTATGTAGGTAGATAGATAACCATATATTGAGATATACTATCGGCCCTTCACTTCTTTCACCATATGGCTACTAGGCATGATTATAACTCAGGAACACCTTGATGAATACTTAGAATGACCTCCAGAAAAAAATTGCTTTTATATGTGTTACAAATTCTTGTTGAGGAAGTAACCCACACCCCTACCACTACACCCCTCCCCAGAGCTCAATATTAGGATAATCTGCACTTTTAAAAATCTACTTCTTTTTGATTATTTTCTCCATACTAAAAAAGCACAATTATTGTATCAATACTATGAACAATACTAAGTTCTTTGGTGGATACCTTAAATATTGGTTGCAATTGTAAGTGATGCTTCCTTTTTATTATATTAAAATTCACTTCAATTTATTTTTTATTTGAAGGGTAATTGCTTTACTGAACTTTGTTGTTTTCTGTCAAACCTCAACATGAATCAGCCACAGGTATACACATGTCCCCTCCCTCTTGAAACTCCCTCCCCACCCACCCCTCTGGGTTGATACAGAGCCCCTGTTTGAGTTTCCTGAGACCTACAGCAAATTCCCAATGGCTGTCTATTTACATATGGTAATGTAAGTTTCCTTGTTACTCTTTCCATACATCTCACCCTCTCCTCCCCTCTATCCATGTCCGTAAGTCTATTCTCTATGTCTATTTCTCAAATTATTGCCCTGTAAATAAATTCTTCAGTACCATTTTTCTAGATTCCATTCATATGCATTAGAATACAGTATTTATCTTTCTCTTTCTGACTTAATTCACTATGGGTTCACGTATGTTCTAGGTTCATCCGCTTCATTAGAACTGATTCAAATGTGTTCTTTCCATGGCTGAGTAACATGCACCACAGCTTCCCTATCCATTCATCCACCAGTGGGCATCTAGATTGCTTTCACGTCCTAGCTACTGTAACTAGTGCTGCAATGAACAGTGGGATACATGTGTCACTTTCAATTTTGGTTTCCTCAGGGCATATGCCTAGGAGTGGGATTGCTGGGTCATATGGTGGTTTTATTCCTAGTTTTTTTTAGCATGAGCACGGTGGCTGTGATGGCAAATGAGCACGGCCGAGAGGAGCTACACCATGTCCAAGGTAAAGAGCGGTGGCTGCGCTTTCCTGGAGCAGCCGTGAAGAGATACCTGAGTAAGATGGTGGGCACTGAGAGAGGGCTTGAGGGCAGACAGACTGAAACCACAATCACAGACAACTAGCCAATCTGATCACACGGACCACAGCTTGTCTAACTCAATGAAACTAAGACATGCTGTGTGGGGCCACACAAGACAGATGGGTCATGGTGGAGAGATCTGACAGAATGTGGTCCACTGGAGAAGGGGATGGCAAACCACTTCAGTATTCTTGCCTCAAGAACCCCATGAACAGTATGAAAAGGCAAAAAGATAGGATATTGAAAGATGAACTCTCCAGGTCAGTAGGTGCCCAATATGCTACTGGAGACCCGTGGAGAAATAACTCCAGAAAGAATGAAGGGATGGAGCCAAAGCAAAAACAACACCCAGCTGTGGATGGGACTGGTGATAGAAGCAAGATTCGATGCTATAAAGAGCAATATTGCATAGGAACCTGGAATGTTAGGTCCATAAATCAAGGCAAATTGGAAGTGATCAAACAAAAGATGGCAAGAGTGAACATCAACATTCTAGGAATCAGTGAACTAAGATGGACTGGAATGGGTGAATTTAACTCAGATGACCATTATATCTACTACTGTGGGCAGGAATCCTTCAGAAGAAATGGAGTAGCCATCATGGCCAACAAAAGAGTCCAAAATGCAGTACTTGGATGCAATCTCAAAAACAACAGAATGATCTCTGTTCGTTTCCAAGGCAAGCCATTCAATATCACGGTAAGTGAGTGAATGAGTGAAGTCACTCAGTTGTGTCTGACTCTTTGCGACCCCATGGGCTGTAGCCTACCAGGTTCCTTGATCCATGGAATTCTCCAGCCAAGAATACTGAAGTGGGTTGCCATTTCCTTCTCCCAGGGATCTTCCCGACCTGGGGTTCGAGCCCAGGTCTCCTGCATTGTAGGCAGACATTTTACCATCTGAGCTACCAGGGAAGCCCCAATATCACGGTAATCCAAGTCTATGCTCTGACCAGTAACGCTGAAGGAGCTGAAGTTGAACGATTTTATGAAGACCTACAAGACCTTCTAGAACTAACATTCGAAAAAGATGTCCTTTTCATTGTAGGGGACTGGAATGCAAAAGTAGGAAGTCAAGAAACACCTGGAATAACAGGCAAATTTGGCCTTGGAGTACAGAATGAAGCAGGGCAAAGGCTAACAGAGTTCTGCCAAGATAGCGCACTGGTCATAGCAAACACCCTCTTCCAACACAAGAGAAGACTCTACACGTGGACATCACCAGATGGTCAACACCGAAATCAGATTGATTATAGCCTTTGCAACCAAAGATGGAGAAGCTCTATACAGTCAGCAAAAACAAGACTGGGAGCGGACTGTGGCTCAGATCATGAACTCCTTATTGCCAAATTCAGACTGAAATTGAAGAAAGTGGGGAAAACCACTAGACCATGCAGGTATGACCTAAATCAAATCCCTTATGATTATACAGTGGAAGTGAGAAATAGACTTAAGGTTCCAGATCTGATAGACAGAGTGTCTGATGAACTATGGACGGAGGTTCGTGACAGTGTACAGGAGACAGGGAGAAAGACTATCCCCAAGAAAAAGGAATCTCCATCTTCCACAGTGGATGTATCAATTTACATTCCCACCAAGAGTGTAAGAGCGTTCCCTTTCCTCCACACTCTCTCCAGTGCTTATTATTTGTAGACTTTTTGATGATGGCCATGCTAACCAGTGTGAGGTGATATCTCATTGTGGTTTTGCTTTGCATTTCTCAAATAATGAGTGATGTTGAGCATCTTTGCCTGTGTTTGTTAGTCATCTGTATGTCTTCTTTGGAGAAGTGTCTTTTTGGCCTTTTTCCAACTTTTTGGTTGGGTTGTTTGTTTTTCTGGTATTGAGTTGTATGAGCTGCTTGTGTATTTTGGAAATTAACCCTCTGTTGTTTCATTTGCTATTATTTTCTCCCATTCTGAGGGCTGCCTTTTTGTCTTCCTTACAATTTCCTTTGCTGTGCGAAAGCTTTTAAGGTTAATCAGATTCCACTTGTTTGCTTTTGTTTTCATTTCCGTTACTCTAGGAGTGGATCATAGAATATCTTAACTTTGTTTTACGTCATCAAGTCTTCTGCCTGTTTTCCTCTAAGAGTTTTATAGTTTTTGGTCTTACATTTAGGTCTTTAATCCAATTTGAGTTTATCTCTGTCTATGATATTAGGAAGTGTTCTAATTTCGTTCTTTTACATGTAGCTGTTCAATTTTCCCAGCACCATTATTGAAGAGGCTGTCTTTGCCCCATTGTATGTTCTTGCTGCCTTTGTCAAAAATAAGGACACGTTGGTCTATATTTCCTCTTTTGAGCCAGTACCATACTTTCTTGATGACTGTGGTTCGTAGCATAATCTGAAGTCAGGAAGGGTGATTCCTCCAGCTCCATTTTCCTTTCTCAAGACTGCTTTGGCTATTCGGGGTCTTTTATATTTCCATATGAATGTGAAATTTTTTGTTTTAGTTCTGTGAAAGGAGAAGGAAATGGCAACCTACTCCAGTACTCTTGCCTGGAAAATTCCGAGGATGGAGGAGCCTGGTAGGCTACAGTCCATGGGGTTGTGAAGAGTCAGACAGAACTGAGTGGCTTCACTTTCACTTTTCACTTTCATGCATTGGAGAAGGAAATGGCAACCCACTCCAGTATTCTTGCCTGGAGAATCCCAGGGACAGAGAGCCTGGTGGGCTGCCATCTATGGGGTTGCACAGAGTCGGTCACATACAGAGTCGGACACAGCAGCAGCAGCAGCAGCAGCAGTTTTGTGAATGATGCCATTGGTAATTTGATAGGGATCGCACTGAATCTGTAGATTGCATTTGGTAGTATAGTCATTTTCACAATATTGATTCTTCCTACCCAGGAACATGGAATATCTCTTCATCTCTTTATGTCATCTTTGATTTCTTTCATCAGTGTCTTATAATTTTCTGTGTATAGTTCTTTTGTTTCCTTAGGTAAGTTTATTCCTAGATGTTTAATTCTTTTTGTTGCAATGGTGAATGGGATTGATTTCTTAATTTCTCTTTCTGAGATTTCATTGTTAGTGTATAGACATGCAAGTCATTTCTGTGTATTGATATTGTACTCTGTGACTTTGCTAAATTCACTGATTAGCTCTGGTAATTTTCTGATACTATCTTTAGGGTTTTCTATGTACAGTATCGTGAATCTGCAAACAGTGAGAGTTTTACTTCTTCTTTTCCCATCTGGATTTCTTTTATTTCCTTTTCTTCTCTGATTACTGTAGCTAGGACTTCCAGAACTATGTTGAATAATGGTGAAAGTTGATACCCTTGTCTTGTTCCTGATCTTAGAGGGGATGATTTCAGGTTTTCACCATTGAGAATAATGCTTGCTGTAGGCTTATCATGTGTGGCCTTTACTATGTTGAGGTAGGTTCCTTCTATGTTCATTTTTTGAAGAGTTTTAATCATAAATGGGTGCTGAATTTTGTCAACAGTTTTTTCTGCATCTACTGAGTTTATCATATGGTTTTATCTTTCAAATTGTTGATATGGTGTATGACATTGATTGATTTGTATATATTGAAGAATCCTTGCATCCTTGGAATAAATCTAGCTTGATCATAGTGTATGAGCTTTTTGATGTGTTGCTGAATTCTGTTTGCTAAGATTTTGGTGAGGATTTTTGCATCTATTTTCATCAGTGATATTGGCCTGAAGTTTTCTTTTTTTGTGTGTTCCTTGTCAGGTTTTGGGATAGGGTGATGGTGGCTTCGTAGATGAGTTTGGAAGTGTTCCTTCCTCTGCAATTTTGTGGAAGAATTTTAGAAGGCTAAGGATTAGCTCCTCTCTAAGTGTTTGATAGAGTTCTCCTGTGAGGTCATCTGGTCCTGGGCTTTTTCTTTTTTTTGGAGATTTTTAAAGATGGGGAAGCTCTATACAGTCAGCAAAAACAAGACCAGGAGCTGACTGTGGCTCAGATCATGAACTCCTTATGGCAAAATTCAGACTTAAATTGAAGAAAGTAGGGAAAACCCCTAGACCATTCAGGTATGACCTAAATCAAATCCTTTACAATTATACAGTGGAAGTGAGAAATAGATTTAAGGGACTAGATCTGATAGAGTGCCTGATGAACTATGGATTGAGGTTTGTGACTTTGTCCAGGAGACAGAGATCAAGAACATGTTCAAGAAAAAGAAATGTAGAAAGTCAAAACGGCTGAGTGAGCAGCCCTTAAAAATAGCTGTGAAAAGAAGAGAAGATAAAAGCAAAGGAGAAAAGGAAAGATATACCCATCTGAATGCAGAGTTCCAAAGAATAGCAAGGAAAGATAAGAAAGCCTTCCTCAGTGATCAGTGCAAAGAAATAGAGGAAAACAATAGAATGGGAAAGACTAGAGATCTTCAAAAAAATTAGAGAAACAAAGGGAACATTTCATGCAAAGATGGGTTCGATAAAGGACAGAAGTGGTATGGACCTAACAGAAGCAGAAGATAATAAGAAGAGGTGGCAAGAATACATGGAAGAACTGTACAAAAAAGATCTTCACAACCCAGATAATTATGATGGTGTGATCACTCACCTAGAGCCAGACATCCTGGAATGTGAAATCAAGTGGGCCTTAGAGAGCATCAGTATGAACAAATCTAATGGAGGTGATGGAATTCCAGTTGAGCTATTTCAAATCCTGAAAGATGATGCTATAAAAGTGCTGCACTCAATATGCCAGCAAATTTGGAAAACTCAGCAGTGGCCACAGGCCTGGAAAATGTCAGTTTTCATTCCAATCCCAAAGAAAAGCAATGCCAAAGAATGCTCAAACTACCACCCAATTGCACTCATCTCACACACTAGTAAAGTAATGCTCAAAATTCTCCAAGGCAGACTTCAACAATACATGAACCATGAACTTCCAGATGTTCAAGCTGGTTTTAGAAAAGGCAGAGGAACCAGAGATCAAATTGCCAACACCTGTTGGATCATGAAAAAAGCAAGAGAGTTCCAGAAAAACATATTTTTCTGCTTTATTGAGGATGCCAAAACCTTTGTGTGGATCAAAATAAACTGTGGAAAATTCTGAAAGAGATGGGAATATCAGACCACCTGATCTGCCTCTTGAGAAATCTATATGCAGGTCAGGAAGCAACAGTTAGAACTGGACATGGAACAACAGAATGATTCCAAATTGGGAAAGGACTACTTCAAGGCTGTATAATGTCACCCTGCTTATTTAACTTATATGCAGAGTTCAGTTCAGTTCAGTCACTAAGTTTTGTCCGACTCTTTATGACCCCATGAACCACAGCACGCCAGGCTTCCCTGTCCATTGCCAACTCCCAGAGTCCACCCAAACCCACGTCCAATGAGTCAGTGATGCCATCCAACCATCTCATCCTCTGTCATCCCCCTCTCTTCCTGCCCTCAATCTTTCCTGGCATCAGGGTCTTTTCAAATGAGTCAGCTCTTCGGATCAGGTGGCCAAAGTATTGGGTTTCAGCTTTAGAATCAGTCCTTCCAATGAGCACCTAGGACTGATCTCCTTTAGGATGGTCTGGTTGGATCTCCTTGCAGAGTACATCATGAGAAATGCTGGAATGGATGAAGCACATGCTTGAATCAAGATTGCTTGGAGAAATATCAATAACCTCAGATATGCAGATGACACCACCCTTATGGCAGAAAGTGAAGAAGAACTAAAAAGCCTCTTGATGAAAGTGAAAGAGGAGAGTGAAAAAGTTGGCTTAAAGCTCAACATTCAGTAAACTAAGATCATGGTATCCAGTCCCATCACTTCATGGCAAATAAATGTGGAAACAGTGGAAACAGTGGCTGACTTTATTTTTATGGGCTCCAAAATCACTGCAGATGGTGACTGCAGCCATGAAATTAAAAGACGCTTACTCCTTGGAAGAAAAGTTATGACCTATCTAGACAGTGTATTGAAAAGCAGAGACATTACTTTGCCAGCAAAGGTCCATCTAGTCAAAGCTATGGCTTTTCCAGTAGTCATGTATGGATGTGAGATTTGGACTATAAAGAAAGCTGAGCATCGAAGAACTGGTGCTTTTGAACTGTGGTGTGAAGAAGACTCTTGAGAGTCCCTTGGACTGAAAGCAGATCCAACCAGTCTATCCTAAAGGAGACAAGTCCTTAATGTTCATTGGAAAGACTGATATTGATGCTGCAACTCTGATATTTTGGCCACCTGTTGAGAAGAGCTGACTCATTTGAAAAGACCCTGACTCTGGGAAAGATTGAAGCTGGAGTAGAAGGGGACGACAGGGGATAAGATGGTTGGATGGCATCACCACCTCAATGGACTTGAGTTCAGGTAAACTTCAGGAGTTGGTGATGGACAGGGAGGCCTGGCATGATGTCGCAAAGAGTTGGACACGACAAATGACTGAACTGAACTGAGCTGACTGATGTTCCTATTGCCATTTCCTTAATTGTTTGGGGTTGATTTTGTAAATCTTTTTCTCCTCTTTTATTTCTTGACTATATAATTTCCTTTAACATTTGTTGTAAAGCTGGTTTGGTGGTACTACATTCTCTTAACTTTTGCTTGTCTGAAAAGCATTTATTTCAACTTTAATTTTGAATGAGATTCTTGTCAGGTAGAGTAATCTTGGTCGTAGATTCCCCCTTTCAATACTTTAAATATATCCTGTCATTCCCTTCTGGCCTACAGAGTTTACACTGAAAGATCAGCTGGTAAATGTATGGAGTTTCTCTTGTATGTTCTTTGTTGTTTTTCCCTTGCTGCTTTTAATATTCTTTCTTTTTGTTTAGTCTTTGTTAGTTTGATTAGTATGTGTCTTGGTCTGATTCTCCTTGGATTTATCCTGTATGGTACTCTTTGTACCTCTTGGACTTGACTGACTATTTCCTTTTTCATGTTGCAGAAATTTTCAACTATAATCTCTTCAAAAATTTTCTCATAACCCTTTCTTTTTCTCTTCTTCTGGGACCCCTATAACTCGAATGTTGGTGTGTTTGACATTGTCCCACAGGTCTCTGAGACTATCTTCAGTTCTTTTCATTCTTTTTACTTTATTCTGTTCTTTGGAAGTCATTTCCACCATTTTATCTTCCAGCTCACTGATTTGTTCTTCTGCTTCAGATATTCTGCTGTTAATTGCTTCCAGAGTATTTTTAATTTCAGTAATTGTGTTGCTTGTCTCTGTATGTTTATTTTTTAATTCTTCTAGGTCTTTGTTAATTGGTTCTTACATTTTCTCCATTGTTTTCAAGGTTTATGATCATCTTTACTATCATTATTCTGAATACTTTTTCTGGTGGTTTGCCTATTTCCCCTTCATTTATTTGGATTTCTGTGTTTCTATCTGGTTCCTTCATTTGTGTCATATTTCTCTGCCCTTTCATTTTTTTTTTTTAAAACTTATTGTGTTTGAGGTCTCCTTTTCCCAGGCTTCAAGGTTGAATTGTTTCTTCCGTTTGGTTTCTGCTCTTGTAAGGTTGGTGCAGTGGTTTGTGTAAGCTTCATATAGGGTGAGATTCCCTGGTAGCTCAGATGGTAAAATATCTGCCTGAAGTGCGAGAGACCCAGGTTCAATCCCTGGGTTGGGAAGATCCCCTGGAGAAGGAAATGGCACCCTGCTCCAGTACTCTTGCCTGGGAAATTCCATGGACTGAGGAGCCTGGTGGGCTACCGTCCATGGGGTCACAAAGAGTCGGACACAACTGAGCAACTTCACTTTCACTTTTTTGTTTTTTAGTTAGTTTGTTTTTCCCCTGATGCGCAACACTGATTGAGGTGGTGATCCTGTCTGCTGATGATTAGGTTTGTCTTTTTGTTTTCTCTGTTGTTTAGATGAGGCATCCTGCACAGGGTGCTACTGATGGCTGGGTGATGCTGGGTCTTGTGTTCAAGTGGTTTCCTTTGGCTAAGTTCTCACTGTCTGGTGCTCCCTGGGGTTAGTGCTCTGGTAGTCTAGGGTCTTGGAGTTAGTGCTCCTACTCCAAAGGCTCAGGACTTGGTATCCAGTTCAGCGGTTTTTGTAAGACATCAGAAACTTGTGTTCTAGGGTACTTGTTAGATTCCTTTCCTTGAAGTTCTTTGAAGATTAAATGCATTTGCAAGGAGCCTTTCTAAAAACATACAAATAAAACCATAACTGTCTCCTTTCAAAGAGAATGGGCCCCCTTTCTGGGTGCTGGTATCCTCTGCAAGTGTTCAGAAGTTGTTTTGTGGAAGTTGCTCAACATTCAAATGATCTATTGATGAATTTGTGGGGAAGAAAGTGGTCTCCCTGTCCTATTCCTCCTCCATCTTCAAGTTTGAGATTATTTTTCTAAAGAAATATTGATTTTTTGAGCATGTCGGCTCTTAGTTGCTGCGTTCTTTCCCTGAGGTCCATAGACACTCTAGTTGTGGCTTGCAGGCTTGTTAGTTGCAGCGTGCAGGGCTAGTTGCTCCACGGCACATGTGATCTTTGTTCCCTGACTAGGGAGTGAACCTGAATCTCCTGCACTGCAAGGCAAATTCTTAGTCACTGGACCACCATTTAAGTCTCAAGATATATTCTTATTGCAGAAAAATAACAATAAGAGTGATCAATAAAATACTTTCCAACATATCAGGAATTAAATGAGGAACAATGTAAAATTTCTGACTTTGAAAGAGAGTTTGTACATGTTATTTTAAATAGATGATGGCAATTATTATGATTTATCAAATTATTGTGGTTTTTAGATACCTTTGGATACATTTACAAGTGATATAAAAATTTCAATATTTCTAATATGTCAGAAACTATATTTTCTGGGACTTTTCAAATTGATTAGAAAAGTTTATAGATAAAACTGCAAGAAAGGACTCAATCCAAAAAACATTTTTTTTGGACCTTGGAAGAGCAAATACTTTTAGAGACCTCTTAGAAATGGGATTGCTGGGTTACGGTTTATGTTCCTGTTCAGCTTTTCAAGGTAAAGTCAATTGTCTCCCTAGATGGTTGTTCTGATTTGCACTTCCATTGGCAAATGGAGTTTTGTTGGTTTGTTGCTCCCAGCTCTTGTCAGCAACATTTGATGTTGTCAGACTTTTGAATTTTTGCCCATGCGTGTGTAGGTAACGTGGTCTCTGACAGGGTCCTGGCATGTGGCTCCCTCATTGCACTGGAGCGTTTCCTCATGTATCCCAGTTGTCTCTCCTCTTCTGTGACATGGATTCCCTGGTAAAGAATCTGCCTGCAATGCAGGAGACCTGGGCTCCATCCTGGAGTTTGGAAGATCCCCTGGAGCAGGGAATGGCTACCCATGCCAGTGTTCTTTCCTGGGGAATTCCATGGACAGAGGAACATAGTGGGCTACAGTCCATGGGGTCACAAAGTCGAACACGACTGTGCAACTTGCACAGGCTTTATGCCCATCCCAGAGAACTTTCTCCTCATGGTTCCTGGCAGTCCCCGTGCTTCCCATCCTCCTTCTTGCTAGTTGGGGTCTAATAGCAATAGTTCTGCCCAGTGTGCCACGAGAGGACCATTGGCGAGTCGGCCATGTCTCTCGAGCTGTTCCCTCCCGAGGCAGTGATCACAAGGAGGCGTATGAGTGGAAACCGCTTGCATGACTGACTCTACACGGGGGACAGCCTGGCCTTCAGCAGACCATCTGCGAGTAGGAAGTAAGCTCCTGCGGGGCTTATTCCCCTGAGATCTGTTGGCTTATTTGTTGTTTCAGCGTATCTAACATATTCTGACTAATATCATTTGTTTGGTTTAACATTTGTACTCTTTAGTCATTGATAAGAATTCTATATGTGTTCTCAAAACTGACACTTTTCTATGTCATAGATAATAAAACAATCCCCTTCCAGCTTGTGGGTTATATTTTTATTCTTCTTATGGTATTCATTGATGAANNNATTCATTGATGAACAGGAATCCTTTTTTTTTTTTTAGTAATCAAACTTACTAATTTTTTACCTTATCATTTGTGATTTTTATGTCAAAAAAATCCTACCCAACTCTAAATTCATTTAGAAGTCATATTTTTCCTCAAAAGCTTTTTGTTTTTTACTTTTAACTTTTATTCATCTTTGGATTTTTTTTTTGGTCTAAATCAAAAGTATGGATCTTATTTTATTTCATTTTCCTTCGTGGTTGTGCACTCAGTGGCTTCAGTTGTGTCCAGCTTTTTGTCACTATGGCTTATAGCCCGCCAGGCTCCTCTGTCCATGGGAGTCTCCAGGCAGGAATACTGGGGTGGGTTGCCATGCCCTCCTCCAGGGGATCTTCCCAATCCAGGGACTGAACCAACATCTTATGCATCTCCTGACTTGCAGGCATATTCTTACCACTGAGCCACCAAGGAATACTTCATTATGAATAACCAAAATTTATTGTATATTTCTTCTTTAATATGCAGTGCCACCTCTTCATAAATCAATTTACCACTTACACTGGGGTTTGATTAGGGCTCTCTAACTGCTCATTTGGCTTAATATGTCTATCTCTGTGCCAAAACTCTATTAAACTGTTGCTGTTCAGTCACTAAGTCGTGTCTGACCCTTTGGGGCCCCACAGACTGCAGCGTGCCAGGCTCCTCTGTCCTCCACTGTCTCCTGGAGTCTGCTCAAATTCTTGTTCATTGAGTTGGTGATGCTGTCTAACCATCTTATCCTCTGCACTGCCTTTTTCTGCCTTCAGGGTCTTTTCTAATGAGTTGGCTCTTTGCACCATGTAGCCAAAGTATTGGAGCTTCAGCTCCAGCATCAGTCCTTATCATGAATACTCAGGGTTGATTTTCTTTAGGATGGAGTGGTTGGATCTCCTTGCAGTCCAAGAGACTCTCAGCACCACAAGGCGAGAACATCAGTTCTTCTGCACTCAGCCTTCTTTATGGTCCAACTCTCACTTCCATACATGGTTACTGGAAAAACCATAGCTTTGACTATACAGACCTTTGTCAGCAAAGTGATGCCTCTGCTTTTCAGAAAGCTGTCCAGGTTTGTCATATCTTTCCTTCCAAGCACAAGCATCTTTTAATTTCATGACTGCAGTCATGGTCTGCAGTAATTTTGGAGCTCAAGAAAATACAATCTGTCACTGCTTCTACTTTTCCTCCTTCTTTTTTGTGTGACGTGATGGAGCACCAAAGAATTGATGCTTCTGAACCATGGTGTTGGAGAAGACTCTTGAGAGTCCCTTGGGCTGCAAGGAGATCCAACCAGCCCATTCTGAAGGAGATCAATGCTGGGATTTCCTTGGAAGGAATGATGCTGAAGCTGAAACTCCAGTACTTTGGCCACCTCATGCAAATAGTTGACTCATTGGAAAAGACTCTGATGCTGGGAGGGATTGGGGGCAGGAGGAGAAGGGGACGACAGAGGATGAGATGGCTGGATGGCATCACGGACTCGATGGATGTGAGTCTGAGTGAACTTCGGTAGTTGGTGATGGACAGGGAGGCCTGGAGTGCTGCGATTCATGGGGTCGCAAAGAGTCCGACACGACTGAGCGACTGAACTAAACTGATAGGAGCAGATGCCAAAATCTTCATTTTTTGAATGTTGAGTTTCAAGCTAGCATTTTCCACTCTCCTCTTTCACCCTCTTCAAGAGGCTCTTTCGTCCCTCTTCACTTTCTGCTGTGAGGGTGGTGAGATTGTTGATGTCTCTCATGGCATCTTGATTCCAGCTTGTGATTTGTCCAGCCTGGCATGTAGCATGATGCCCTCTGCATATAAGTTAAATTAAGCAGGTAACGATATAAAGCCTTGTATTCCTTTCCCAATTTTGAACCGATCATTGTTCCATGTCTGGTTCTAACTGTTGCTTCTTCTCCCACATACAGATTTCTCAGGAGGCAGGTAAGGTGGTCTGGTATGCCCATCTCTTTCAGAATTTTCCACAGTTTCTTGTGATCCACACAGTCAAAGGCTTTAGCATAGTCAATGGAGCAGAAGTAGGTATTTTTCCAGAATTCCCTTGCTTTCTCTATGATCCAGTGAATGCTGGAAATTTGATCTCAGGTTCCTCTTCTTTTTCTCATTACTTCTTCTTCTTCTTTTTTTTAACTAATGTGTATTGAAAGGGTAGAAGATGGACCCCCCTGAAGAAAACTGTGGCCAAAGGGAGAAGCAGGCACTGTCAGACACGCAGCCTGAGCTGCAGTGGGAGGAATGGCCCTCGTCTCTCTCCCTGCCCCTCACCCGCTGCGGGCGCTATTCATGGAGAAGCGGTTCCTTGCAGTGGCAGGGCAGTGCAGGGACGGACAGAGAACTGCGGATGGACAGAGATTGACCAGCCCAGTGCTCTCGATGATTTTTACCTCATTCTGTTATTTCACTAAGTGGTGCAAGAATGGTTATTATCTAATTCTCTCCTTCCTTCTGTGTTCATTACCCGAAATTTCTCTGTAAGGAAGCCTTTCCTTTTATTTTATTTTTTTTGTTTGATTACTCTGGAAATATGTGTATGAAAATGCAGAATAAATGTGTGACTCTTTCAGTGGATTTATTGATGTTCAGAGTAATTAGTCAATGTCTTACCAACTTTCAATGGTGATATGAAATTTTATCAACATCAATATTATCTATGGAGTTTTATATGCTTGATATATTTTAGCAATGTTTGTGTCAACATTCTTTATAATGCTCAAATTGTTGCATCTTAGCCCAGTGGGAATTCTTTTAAGATGTTTCCTGTGTCCTTTTGAGATGGCTCCATTATTATTTTACAACTTTCTTCCTTTTTGGCACAAAAGCTGTTCTAAGCTTGTCTTGTACATATCCTAACCCAGAGCTATCAGAAGTAATGTCTCCAAAAGCCTTTATTCCTCCTTTGGCAGATAAGGCCTTTTTAAAAGCTTTAGTTTTGAGGGCTATGTTGGGTCACCATCGCATCCAGGGCTTTAAAGTGGACAGAACTAGGAAATGGGAAATTCTGTAAGAGAAAGATTATTATGAGGATTTTCCAACTCAGACTTCAGTTTATGAAGTTTCAACTCAACTCAATATTAATGCTTCCATAATAATAATACTAATTCTTCAGTTCAGTTCAGTCACTAAGTCATGTCTGATTCTTTGAAACCCCATGAATCACAGCACGCCAGGCCTCCCTGTCCATCACCGACTACCGGAGTTCACTCAGACTCACGTCCATCGAGTCAGTGATGCCATCCAGCTATCTCATCCTCTGTCGTCCCCTTCTCCTCCTGCCCCCAATACCCCCCAGCATCAGAGTCTTTTCCAATGAGTCAACTCTTCGCATGAGGTGGCCAAAGTACTGGAGCTTCAGCTTCAGCATCATTCCTTCCAAAGAAATCCCAGGGCTGATCTCCTTCAGAATGGACTGGTTATATCTCCTTTCAGGCCAAGGGACTCTCAAGAGTCTTCTCCAACACCGCAGTTCAAAAACATCAATTCTTCAGCACTCAGCTTTCTTCACAGTCCAACTCTCACACCCATGCATGACCACTGGAAAAACTATAGCCTTGACTAGATGGACCTTTGTTGGCAAAGTAATGTATCTGCTTTTGAATATGCTATCTAGGTTGGTCATACTTTCTTTCCAAGGACTAAGCGTCTTTTAATTTCATGGCTGCAGTCACCATCTGCAGTGATTTTGGAGCCCCCCCAAAATAATGTCTGACACTGTTTCCACTGTTTCCCCATCTATTTGCCATGAAGTGATGGGATCAGATGCCGTGATCTTCATTTTCTGACTGTTGAGCTTTAAGCCAACTTTTTCACTCTCCTCTTTCACTTTCATCAAGAGGCTCTTTAGTTCTTTGCTTTATGCCATAAGGGTGGTGTCATCTGCATATCTGAGGTTATTGATATTTCTCCCAGAAATCTTGATTCCAGCTTGTGCTTCTTCCAGTCCAGCGTTTCTCATGATGTACTGTATATATAAGTTAAATAAGCAGGTGACAATATACAGCCCTGACAGACTCCTTTTCCTATTTGGAACCAGTCTGTTGTTCCATGTCCAGTTCTAACTGTTGCTTCTGACCTGTATACAGATTTCTCAACAGGCAGGTTAGGTGCTCTGG
>SJYF01000236.1:2485686-2506888 GCA_006410515.1 Procapra przewalskii | reverse complement strand
AATTTCTGTAACTCCACTTTTATTTATAACATTGCTTATTTGTGTTCTTCTTTCTTAACTAATATATTTGTCTGGCATTGTTATTTATTATTATGTCCATTTAATATTAATGAATTATTAATGAGTATAGCATTTAACTTTTATTCCTTCTGTTTTATTGATATTGATTCTCTTTGCTTTTCTAACTTTTACTTTGGACATTTTGTTCTCTAAATTTCATCCTTTCTGTAACAAACTTAAAAAAAATACTATGTATCCCATTTATTTTGTCTTGTAGTATTTAAAATTTTTCTTTGATTGCTGAGTAATTTATTTAGATGAATATTTTAAATGTCAAGACATAGATTATTAAAAGTTAGCCATTTGCTATTTTTTGAACTAGATTGCATTGTGGTGGGGGGAATATGAAATGTAGAATAATATCTTTTGAAATTAACTAATACCCTGATACTGGATCACTTTTTGTAAATGCTCTGTATGTGTTTAAGACAATGTTACTCTCTGGTTTTTTGGAGCAGGGATATTTATATGTCCATTAAAACAGAGGTCCTTCTAGTCAAGGCTATGGTTTCCCAGTGGTCACGTATGGATGTGAGAGTTGGACTGTGAAGAAAGCTGAGCACTGAAGAACTGATGCTTTTGAACTGTGGTGCTGGAGAAGACTCTAGCAAGTCCCTTGGACTGTAAGGAGATCCAACCAGTCCATCCTAAAGGAGACCAGTCCTGGGTGTTCATTGGAAGGACTTACGATGAGGCTGAAACTCCAGTACTCTGGCCACCTGATGTGAAGAGCTGACTCGTTTGAAAAGACCATGATGCTGAGAGGGATTGGGGGCAGGAGGAGAAGGGGACGACAGAGGGTGAGATGGCTGGATGGCATCATGGACTCGATGGACATGAGTATGGGTGAACTCCAGGGGTTGGTGATGGACAGGGAGGCCTGGCGTGCTGCAGTTCATGGGGTCGCAAAGAGTCGGACATCACTGAGTGACTAAACTGAAACTGAACTGAAGACAAGATTGCTGATTTTGCTGTCCAAATCTATATCCTTACTGATTTTGAGCTTTTAATTACTAAGATAAATTTTTCACTTTCCCACTAGAATGGTTAATTTATTAACTTCCTTGTAATTTTATGTAATTCAGCCTATTTTATTTGCTGCAATAAACTTTAGAATTATTTTCCCTCTCTTAGATACATCTATGCTGCTGCTGCTGCTGCTAAGTCACTTCAGTCGTGTTCGACTCTTGCGACCCCATAGATGGCAGCCCACCAGGCTCCTCTGTTCCTGGGATTCTTGAGGCAGGAATACTGGAGTGGGTTGCCATTTCCTTCTTCAATGCATGCATGCTAAATCGCTTCAGTTGTGTCCGACTCTGTGTGACCCCATGGACAGCAGCCCACCAGGCACGTCTGTCCATGGAATTCTCTAGGGAAGAATGCTGGAGTGGGTTGGCATTTCCTTCTCCTAAAAACGTCTCTATCTGTGACTCTACCTATATTTGTATCCATATATTTGCATCTATGTTTGTATATCTGTCATCTCAGTTATGCAGCTGATATACAGGCTCTTTGGAAGGCAGGGTCCTAACAAGTTTTAGAAAGACTATGATTTCTACTGCAATTCTTCTTATATCCAGAGTCAAGAATGGACGAGTTGATGACTCCTTTTGTGACAGGCGGGTGAGTCTTTTTTCTTGCTCATTCTCCCTTGAGAGCGTGGCGTCTCTGAGAGCGCCGTCACTGTGCAAGCGTCTGGCTTCCAGCCCTCTGCAGTCCGCGCTCAAGGCCTGTCTTCCGTTTGGCGACTGGCTGTTACTTCTCACATCTCTAGGTTTGCGTGTGGACTTTTACCTTCAAGAAACTTGACTCCCAAGTTTCTTAGCATTTTGGTTTTTATTACCTGTTAAAATATTGTTTACCCTAGTGGTTTTTCCTTATTTTCTTGTGAGCTCAACAATGTATTCAAAGCATGTTTGCTATAAACTATCCAGCAGAAGTTAATTTGTAGTGGACTGTTTTCCTCCAGTTTATCTATTTACCAATTGCCAGAGGAATAAACCTCCCGCTTTAATCATTCTTCTTAACCCTTCTTCTTCCTCAATCTGTTCTCCCCAAAGTAACCAGAATAACATTTTTATAATGTTAAACAGATTGAGTTATACATAGACTGAAATTCAAATGCTTTACCATGGCATACAACACCTGTGTAACCTGGCCTCTGATGACTTTTCAGATTTGTCCTCTCCATCTTACACACTTTGATCAACTATATTCCTTTCTTTCCATGACTTGATAAGCTAATATTGTCCTTGTCTTAGGTCTTTTCTTGATGTGTCCCCTTGCCCAAAAATGCTTTCTCCAAAATTCTTTGTGGTTTGGTCCCTTCTTTTTATTCAGTTTTCAACCTAAATGGCATTTCTTCAGAGAAGACTTCTTTGATCATCCCATTTAAAGATGCCTCTCCATAACTCTCATTTTACCCTGGTTGTTTTTCTCGTCTTTATTGTCATTTGCAATTATCTTGTTTACTTGTTATTTTTCTCCTTCCCTTCACTGGAATATAAGTTCCATGAAGACAGGGATGTTATTCATTGATATTTGCCCAATACCCAGAGAAGTTTGTATGTGTTCCAAGTCACTTTAGTCATGTCCGACTCTTTATGGCCCCATGGACTGTAGCCCACCAAGCTCCTCTGTCCATGGGATTCCAAGCAAGAATACTGGAGTCGGTTGCCATGCCCTTCTTCAAGGGGCCTCCTGGCACAGGGACTGAACTGCGTGTCTTACATCTCCTGCACTGACAGGTGGGTTTTTTTTTTTTTTTTTTTTAATCAGCAGCACCACCTGGGAAGCCCCTGGCTAAGTTTGGGTACCCAATAAATTCAACACATTCAATACACAGTTGTCAAATAAAACTCATTTAAAATATTTGTTCAGTATCTGCTATGAGTCAGACACTGTTTTAGGTATTAAGGACACAAAAAATGAAACGAAAAAATGAAGATTCCTGCCTTGTAGAGCTTATATTCTAAAGAGGCAGATTGACATTAAACAAGAAACAAGCCACAGAAGTAAATTATAGAGCCTATTAGAAAGTCATCCCCACTCGAGCGTACTCTGGCCTGGAAAATCCCATGGACGGAGGAGCCTGGTGGGCTGCAGTTCATGGGGTCGCCGAGGGTCGGACACGACCGAGCGACTTCACTTTCACTTTTCACTTTGATGCACTGGAGAAGGAAATGGCAACCCACTCCAGTGTTCTTGCCTGGAGAATCCCAGGGACGGGGGAGCCTGGTGGGCTGCCGTCTGTGGGGTCGCACAGAGTTGGACACGACTGAAGCGACTCAGCAGTAGTAGTAGAAAGTCATATCTGCAACGGGAAAAAAGAGAAGTGAAGCAGAATAGCGGGAGAAGTGGCTTGCAACTTCAAATGAGACAGGCTAGGCCCTAGTGAAACGAGAGGCCTACCGGTGGAGCTCCGGGGAAGAGGCGCTGGGCAGCAGGAGCAGCAGGTGCTGGGATCCGCGGGGGAACGCGGTGGGAGCGGGTGCGGCGGCCGGATTCCGCTTGGGCCTCTGCGAGGGTTTCGGCTTCTCCTCGGCATGGAACGGGAGCCGCTGGAGGGTTCTGAGCTGAGGAAGGACACAACCGGCCCTGTGTTCCAGAAGGATCGCTCCTGCTGCTGCGGTGAGAACAGATGCGGGAGCAGGCGCCAGGCGAGGAGCAGAGAGACTCCGGAAGAGCCGGTTAGAGGGGCGACGAGCGGTCTGTCCTGCAGCACAGTCTAAAGGTTCAGCCGACGGGATCTGCCCGCCCTGTCGTCGTGGGCTGGGGGGAAAGAGGGGCGTCGAGGATGACGCGGACAGTCAGAAACAGCCAGTGGCCAGCAGCCGACAGGAGACGGCAGCCCCCTCCAGTGCTCTGGCTGGAGAATCCCAGGGACGCGGGGCCTGGGGGGCTGCCGTCCCTGGGGTCGCACCGAGTCGGACACGGCTGGAGCGACTCAGCCGCAGCAGCCGCAGCCGCAGCAGCCGCAGCCGCAGCAGCATCAGCCGCAGCAGCCGCAGCCGCAGCAGCATCAGCCGCAGCAGCCGCAGCAGCAGCCGGCTGACCGGAGGGCCGCGGCGACGCCAGTGTTGGGAGCGAAGGTCACGCGCTTCGGGCGCGTTGACTCTCGGCTACTGGGGTGATACTGAGCAGGCATCTAAAGCTCGGGGCAGAGCTCTGGGGAAGATGGTAAACTGGAGACTAATCAGCAGGGAGGCGGCATTTAGCAGCCAGAGCGCGCGCGCAGGTAGAGAGGAGCAGGACTCGAGGCCGAGGATGAGACAGAGGGCGAGGACCCCGCGGGGAGCTGGCGAGGAAGCCTCCCCCGGCGAGGCCGGAGGGAGCGGGAGCAAGAGGCCGCCCGCGCCGCGACCGTGCACGTGCGCGCTCCAGAAGTCTCCCTGAGTGTAGACTAGAGAGGCGACGAGCCAATCTGTTTCCTGTACATACATTTTGTGAAGATGAAACGTCTGGAGGAGAGCTCTCTGACAGTTGCGCCCCCGCGCCGCCCCCCAGATGGTTTGTAAGCGGAGATATGATGGGAGCTAATGCGAGCCTTGAACCCTGTTTCGGAGTCAGCTCCCCTCCGCCTTCCCGACCCCCAGGGGGAGCGTCAGGTGTCTCTCCTTACCACGCCACTGGCTGTGACCTCAGGCCTTCCTGTCCCCCATCTGAGACCTTTATGTTACCTGTGTTGCCACTAAAAAGATTCCCTAGAGAAAGAACATACGGGAAGTTGACGAAACGGCTCTGTCCTCACAGGCACCTCAGCTTGGGTTCGGACTTTATTAGATGTCAGGATAGGTTCTAGCTGCCCAGTATCCTCTCTGATGGTTCGGTGGCAAAGAATCCAACTGCAGTAGAGAAGCCGCAGGAGACGTGGGTTCAGTCCTTGGGTCAGAAAGCTCCCCTGGAGGAGGAAATGGCAACCCACCCTAGCATTCTTGCCTGGGAAATCCCATGGACAGAGAAGCCTGGCAGGCTGCAGTCCCTGGGGTCGCAGAGCTGGACACAGCTGAGCCCACACACGCTCTGGAGTTTCTTCTGTGTGTCTGGATCTGGGCTGGGTGGCATCTTTCTAGGTTCTCTATGGAATCTTATCAAACAGACCTCATCATTTTCGCAACTCTCTGGCATCCTCCCACTCTCCCTCCCCTACAACCCCCCCAAACCTGGCACATCCTGGGTATCCAGTAAATATTTGTTCAGTTGCGTTGGAAGATTCAGCCTCTAACATGGCAGACAGAGTGCTTTCAAAACAACAGGAGATTTTATTTTAAAAACTATCCATTTTGGAAGCGGGTTGTGGCTTTAAAATTACACATACGTATACATATAAACATTATGGTAAAGCGTACCTAAATTACCACCTCAAAAAATTTGAAGTAGTTTATCCCTGTTGGTTTTTCTTCCCACTCAAGTCATCATCTGTTCACAGAGCACCATTAGCAGCTGAAAAGACATGGCAGGGAATTGAACAAATTGAACATTCATAGCAGACAGATTTTCTCCTTCTGTGTGTGTGGATTGGACATGACTGTGAACAGTTGGAGGTCAGACCATCACTAATATGAATAAAACTTTTGATGTTAATTTACCATTAAAAAATATATTAATTTTTGGCAGAGGTGCGGATATCTTTGTCTTGCCTAAAGCTTTATTTCCCGCGATACACAGAAAGCTAAAAGCCACACTGGGCCAATTTAAAAAGCAAGTAAACTTTTTCTTTATTAAAGCCCCATTTTTGTTTCTTCGTGAAAGTACATAGATGGATTTCATTTGCACTCTCTACAAAGGCCCTTGCAAAAGACTGGAATGATCCGTTGGAGAAAAGAGGGATCCTATGAATAAGATACAAGTGTCCTGATTCTGCTGCATTCAATAGGTAGAAACCCTGCCCTGGTTCCCTCAGTGGTCATGTTGCCTGTGTCCACTCGGTGTGGATCAAAAGTCTTGTCAAGGAGCGTGAGGATGCATGAAATTACAAGTGGCAATGCTTTGCATGTTAGTAGACCACACTTCTAGAAAGAATCAGCTTTCCTTCAACTGCTGTAAAAACAGATGTCTCTACTCTGAAGTGGTAAGTTACAGCTAATGTTAGGGTTAAGTTAAGGTTTGGAGGCTGTTGGAATAAGGAAAGAAGAGAAAAATATTCAGCTAATAGTCTCTTCACAGCCTAGCAACTGGCTACTGAACAGTCTTAATGTCTTTTCCATCACCAGGTACCTGTATTACACTCAGAGACTACGTTTTGTTCCTAAGTGGAAAGATATATTAATTAATATTTTGCAAGTGCTTGCTTTTTGTGGTATATCCATTTGTGAAGAAAGAAAATCAGGAATTTTATTTTATTATTGCAACAAAACACAATTATTTTGACATGTTGACATCTGACATGAAATGACTTTGATACTTTAGCTCTGAATAAACCTCCTTTCTGCTGGCATTGCTGGAAGTGTTTAAACCAATTGCCCTGGTTTCTCTTCTGTTCTTTATTTCAGTTGATAGCCAGTAATTTTGCAGACTGGTGTTGGCTTTTCGTATGATGCTACTATTAAAATAAAATAAAAATAAGATAAAATAAAACCTCTTTAGACATTTAAGAGAGACGGTCCTGAGATAAGCATTAAATTAAATTAGCATTTATTATTGACTTTCTTGATTTTTTTTTCTTGATAGTAGAGTAACAGTTTCGGATGAATTAGGGCTCTGAAAACTCCTCAAGAAAAGCATCTTGAAGCACCTTTCCTCGAAGATGCTGTTGAAGTGAATTTAGGTATCATTAAACAATTTTTAAAAATCCTGTAAAAGAACTGTGCAGCAATATTTGGCAGGATTCCAGAGGTTGCGGTCATTGTGGCCCCAGTGAGATGCTTGTGTCTTTTTTCCACAGTAAGTACATAGGACCAAACCTCAAGTGTTTGTTATTGCACCCGTGGGTGTTAAACATAAGCTCCTTTGAGCTCAGGTTCCTCTTCTTTGAACCCCAGCCTTTTGTTTACAAAGCCAGCACCCCATAAATGATATTAACTCACCATTCAAATATTAATTTTTGACAGATCTATAAAGCTTGTCTTGTCCAAAGCTTTATATTTCATGATCCACATAGACATAAATTCCTTATAGTGATAAATTTCAATTTGAAAAGCAAGTAATTTTTTCTGAAATATTGTAGTCAAGGGCCCAGCCCTGGGCCAGATGTTGTGGAAAGTAAAAGAAAACTGGAAGCCATGACCTCTTCCCTCCAAGGAGACCACCATTGCATGGCTTGTACTTACATGAGAGCTGCTAAGAGATGAGGCAATGTGATCAGATACTGAGCTCCGAGGCAGTGCCCGGAAACGGTGGAAGATCTGCAGAAAGAGAAAGGTCTCTGAAAAAGGCTTGTAAACTTCCTTAGAGTGAGCTTTGAAAAGAATGTCTGTGGAGGAAGTCAGTGAGGAAGAGGACGGCATGGGAAGGGAACAGGGAAATGAGGGTCTCGGGTGGTGCGTGCTGTGTCGCTCACAGTTGGGAGCAGGGGGTTACCATGGCTACCTGGGGAAGCTTTGTTTCTTTTTCCTCAAGAATTACGTAAGAATGGCATCTCAGGATGCTGAGGGGTCTGTCCCTCTGTTTCACTGATCAGTCATTCAGATCTTCCACCAAAGAAACATTGATCTTTGTAAGAGGTCATGTAAGCAGAGTTAAGAAGATTTTAACACGTGATCTTAGTGTCTACTAATCAAGACTTTGAAAAGGAAAATGAGGCCACGTCTGTAAATAAAATGTCTTTGACTTTCACATCGAAAGTCTTGCATAAGATGCTCTCAGATTCACTCATCTTCTCTGAGACCTGGAATGAAGTGACAAAATCAAGATCTTCCCCAGGATGACAAGAGATTTTGCATTCTCTTACCCAAAGTATGCCATGTTTGAGCTTTTCTGGTTGACAGGTCTGAGCATCCCTTTGAGTGAGACAAAGAAGTCTCTGTCTCCATGCCCCCCACTGTATTTTTGTTGATCCATTCTCTTCCTCTATCTAATGTGAATTGACAGAGGGCTCCTACCCCACCCCCCGACCTTTTTAAAATTTTTTCCTGATTTGTGGTATTTCAAGAAATCATAGAGTTTAGTTTATTTCACTTCGGGCCTTTTAACGTTCCAGTTTCTTTCCGGTTTTCCAGGTTGAATAACCACAGAAAACCTTCTTACAAATAGAGGACTGGATCCTTGAAAGCCTCCCACTGACATCCAGGGTCCCAGTGGCTTGCTCAACTAGAAACTGAGATGGCGCCTTAGGTGGTCCCCACCCCCAAGGTTCTGCCTCCTCCCTGCCGCTGGCTGCGCGCTATTGGTAATTTCTTCTGGAAACCAGATAAAGGCAAATAATAATACAGAGGTCAGCAATGCAAGCTTAGCCACATGTGTGAAACCGGGTGTCAGCTCAGCTTTGACGTGAGGCTACAGGCTATGCAAAGAGCAGAAGCGGGGCTGGCCACGTGAGCCTCGTGCAAAAAGAAATGGACTGTGGGTAGGAATAGCTTTGCTTTTTCTTTTGTAAAAGGAAAATGGGAGAAATGGTTCTACGTGTTGGATCTGGCCTCTCCTTTTTGCAGGAATTCTGTTGTCCCTTCAGAAAGCATAAAAGCTGTGTTCCAAGGCACACTGGCACCCGCCTGGCACTGCAGCCCCTCTTGGCAGCGCCTCGTCCTGTTGCTGGCAGGACGGAGCCTGGACCTCTGCAGTCTCGTCCTCTGCTGTTTTCTGCACGGGAGCCAAGCGCTGTGGCCACTCGCGAGGCAGGGTTGGCAGTGGAAGGGCCCAGATGCCAAGCTCTGGACTGGGCTTCTGCTGGGCTTGAGGCTGGCCCCTTCCCCGGCGTCTGCCCTGGCTTTGTGGCAGCCTGCGTGCCCGTCTGCAGTGCTGGGCTGGGGATTAGGCTTCTGTTGGCTCCTGCGGCTGTGCGGTCACTGTTTCCCTTTTGAATTATCCTTGATTATGAGGAATGTGCCTCAGCCCATGTGCCTCCACCACTAAAAAGGGGGTTTTCTCTCAGATTACAGGCCATTGTCAGCCAGAAAGCTCATAGAATGGGAATGCTCTTCTTTGGGTAGGAAGATGTAAAACGAAATACAAAAAATTGTATTTCAGACACAAACGCTGGTTCTACTCTCAGTGATAAAACAGGGGCTGAATGAAGCTGAACAAAGAGAGAACAAAAACAAAGCAAAACAGCCGTCCTCCCCGGGAAGACGAGAGACTGCAGAAAGCACCTTTCCTTTCCTGCCCCTTGACGTTTTGTCCCCACGCAATGCCACGGATTTGACTGAGGACTGTTTCAGTCCCTTAACCAGAGACTTTTTAGTTGACCAAGGGGAGACTGGGTTCTCCAGCTTAGAGGAGGTTGTGGATTTCTGGAATTTTTCAGCAAATGCACGTTGGGTTGAGTTCCCAGTGGGTGGGGAATGTTGGATTCCATTCTGCCAGTGAAGGGGCCGGGGAAGAGGAGTTCAGGTAAAAAGTCTGACTGCCCTTGACAGAGCAATAAATGACAAGCAACTTAAGAAGCTCATGGACTACAGATTTCTTTGGTGGCCCAGGGGCTCAGAATCCAGGCTCCCGGTGCAGGGGCCTGGGTTAGATCCCTGCCCAGGGAACTAGATCCCACAGCTAAATATGCAGCTGTTTAGAACCTGTGTGCTGCAGCTGAGGCCTGGTGCAGCCGAATACAGAAACGGCAAAAAGGAACGTCCCCAACTGGAAGGGATGCTCAATATGCACGGACACAGCTCGGAAAACTCCCCTCCGGCATAACTTTGTTCCTTGAGATCTGTTCATATTCTCGAATCTTCAGGTATTTGCCCTCCCTGTTCATCAGAATTACAGCTACGGTTCAAACGGAAGGGTGAATTATAGCTAAACAGAAGGTGCTTCGCTTTCCACAGCACACTGTTCACATGACCTTTTCCTGAAAGCAGCTTTGAGCAACTTTGGACCCAAGTCCCAAGGCTGTAATCCCAGCCAGCTGGAATGGTTGTCCATTTCAGTTTCCGCAGGTGAAAAAGTGTTGTGCCCCAGTGGCGATCTGTCCAGCTTCACAACTCTGCAGTCAGACAGACCTGAATTCTAGTCTTCTCTGCTTCATGACTTGAGTAAATTCCTGAAGCTCCGTAAACCAAGCCTAGTTCACTCCTCTATAAAATGGGAGGGGCACAGTGCCTGCCTCCTGGGGTTCCTGTGCGTGTGAGATAGCAAATTGCTGGTACGACGTAGGGCCAGAGGAAACTCCGTGTAGATGCTGGTGAGTGTTCAGATTTCCTGTCGGTTTTGGTGGAAGGACATCGTCTCCATTTGCTTTCAGTGAGGGTGGCTTCTCTATGTCCTTGGGACCCCCAGGGCTGCATGTGACATGGAGCCAGACGGGGCGTGCTCTAACTAAATGTCTGCTCTGTGAAGCAGAGGGCAAGACAGCCTGCGGGTTCATCCCCCAGATGTATTAGTTTAGAAAGTCAGTTATAAATTGCTGTTAACAGGATATGGACAGTTCACAAATGACTGTGAGAACAGACATTTCCCAACGTGGCCAACAAAGGAAATTTCAAGCCTTAGAGTCTAGATTCTGAGGAAACATTTTATTAAAGGAATACTTTCCAAATTTGGAACCATGGCCAATCCCACCCCCAAGACCATTAGTGGCTTGAACAGGTGATCTTAGCAGAGGCAAAGCACACTGGGAAGGGGCAGTAGTGACGGAGTGAGATTTTACTGTCATCTGTGGGCCCTAGATGTGGGAGCCCATCTCTAAATCTAGAAAATGAGGGTTTGGCTCACTTTTTCTGTAAAGGGCCAGATAGCAAACATTTAGGCTTTGCAAGTCTTTCAGAGTTGTACTGTGAAGCAGCCGCAGAACATGTAAGCAAATGAACAGGCTGTGTTCCAATAAAACTTTATTTACAAAACCAGATGGTGGTAGGATTTGTTCTATCCATGGGCAACAGTTTGCTGATCTCTGGTTTCAGAGGCTGAAAATGTGATAAGTCAATATTCAGGACTTTATTTTGTAATCAACTTTTAGGTAGGTCACATAGTCCCCAAATAAGGCATCGCTCATTTCCTCTTTCTTTCTGGTTAACAGTTCATGCGCCTAAGATGTGTGAGACTCTTAAGGGACATGAAGAACAGGATCAGAGATGGTGAGTCTGGGGACCAAACTCAAGGGCCACACAGATGTGAGGAGTGGGCAGTGATCAGATAATGAGTGAGAATGAGTCTGGGATGCATGGGTTCAGAGCTAAAGAAAGACCACATGCCATGTTCCAGCTGACCATTGCCGTAGAGAGTTTGGGTCAAGTGATCCAGATATTCCAGTTTTTCAAAAGAAGCCAGAAACCTCAGACAATACCAGAGTTTTAAATATACATTGGCTTACTAGTTTTAAAAACACCTTACCAAAACCTGTGTGGCTGAAACATAGTGTGCAGAATGGCGGTCTGTGAGCTCAGCTTTCAGCCCACAGATCACCTCTGGAATGTTGTTAATTGTTTTAAAATGAGGCTGGAAGATTTCTGAATTTTGTAAAAACTGATCAAATTTATGTCCTTTTCCTTAAAGTCCCCCCCTCTATTTCAAAACCGTCTACCCGAAAGTAGTGCCACAAAGCTCTGTCTGACCGTATGTACAAGGTATGCCAAACATATCCAGTGAAATTCTAACTATAGAATGTCATTAGAATTTGAACAGCCTAAAGGAAAGGGTAAAACTTGGCAGCTTGTTCATTACACTGAAGATTTATGGGCAACTAACCTAGAAAATTCATAGAGAAATCAGGCCACTTTGGGTCTGAAATTGTCCAGCTCTGTGTGAATATGCTAAATCCTCCCTTATCTTGTCTCTGCTATGTTGGCAGATTTAGTTCTGTGATTCAATAGAAACTGTTCTCTTCTCCTGTTATTGAAATCTCATTTTGCTCTAACCTCTAATAATTTGAGATCTTTTTTTTCTGAGTTGGATATCAACAGAAATTACCTTTTCATCACTTGCAAGCTTAATTCCTTAGATTTGATCAACTCCTTAAAAATAAATTGAACAAATTAGCTAAAACTTCTATTGTTTTGATCTGACCATCTAGAACTGCATTACTGTAGAAATATTTGGGGCGCAAGTTGTAGTTTTAATGTCCCCGTGCTAATCCTGTGGGCATCAGTGTACTCGGGATTCATCTGTCCTCAGGTATCTGAAAATCCTTTTGTGGAGTAAAACATGCTGGAAGTCTTTGGAGGCTTTTAAACCCAGCCTCCCCACCCCCTTTTCCTCTTTTTTGGCAGCCCTTCTCCCAGAAACAGTCTGTTGCACCTGACAAAATGTATCCAGTCCTGAACTTGAAAAGGTTCCACTCCTATTTGTAACTCAGTGACCCTGAGGCCCAAATTGGTATTGAACTTTCTGAAAAACCACTCTTGATTCTTTAATAAGAACTTATTGGTAATTAGCACCGTAGCCTGGGCCTACATTTTGGATTGTCAAAATAAAAATAAAAATAAAGTGGCATCTGTTGATCTGGAAAAAACAAAACTGGTTATGCACATTTAGCTCCACATTTTAGAAATTCTTCAGTGAATCCTGTTTCAGCAGTGAGGTGCAACGGAATGAAATGATCCCATGAAATCTTTGTGTTCCATAAGGTGTCTTGAAGTTTGATTGGATATTAACTAAAAGATCATTTTGTTTCTCTTTTATAGCAGGAGATGCAATGTGTTCATTTTATAACATCTCCGCTGTTTGGAATAAATCACCAAGGACAGATGCTCATCACATTTCAGTTCAATAAAATTCTTTGCAGAGTCTGAGCAGATACATGGCTAGTTGCTTTAGGTCTCTGTCCAGGCCGTTATTTATTTGGAAAATCAAATTCACTGAACAAAGTAGAGTTACACTATGAACACAGAAATTAATATTTTGTTTGCAGTCTTACGGATTTGCCGTAATTTTTGTTCAGGGATGCGCCTACAGGACTTTACCTGCAATTTCATAAGTTTCACCTTCATGAATGCCGTTGACTGCCTCCACATCTTTTCTTCTAAAACAGCGCAGTTAGTCTGACTTCCTGCTGTTAGATCTGCAAGTAATACTATTTTAAGGGTTCTCAGCAGGAAAAATTTGCCAGTGCTCTTGAAGAAGCACTAAAATTCCATCTTCAGTCTTTTCTGTGGTGGCAAATGGGTTTTAAATAAGAAAAACGGAAGCGTTGATTTTAAATGAATTATGTGTGTGCTGTAACGCTGTTGGTGAGTTTTGGATATCTTTCATGTGCTGCTGTATGGCACGTCTCTTGAATTAAAGAAAAAAAAAGATCAAGAAGACATCCTCTCTTGACTTGCCAATATTACATTTTTTATTTTTGGAAGAGAGAGTTGAGCTTCAAGAATTGTCACTGTACATTTTCTCGAAGAAATTTCATATGGTTATAAGTTATTTATTCAAGAGGGATGTGAAGGGTTGAGGCTGTCCATGATGGTGAGTAAGGTAAAAAAAAAAATGTGCATTTAACCAAACATTCATAACTGCATGTCCCTGCATTTGACAAGGCTTCAGGAATCTCCTGAGAAAACATTGAGTGTGTGTGTGTGTGTGTGTGTGTGTGTGTGTGTGTGTGTGTGTGTGAAGAGTAAAGGAAATGCTTAATTGGTGAGCAAAGAGATCAGCGCATGGTTAGAATGATGTGGGGCGATCATCACTCCCAAAGGGCTGCAGAGCATGCTTGCTCACCTGTCACGGTGATTTTCCTTGAAAGTGAGTGAAGGAATCCAGGGTGTGTAACAACCGTTTGGCAGGGCTGGTGTTCTGACACCATCTGACGGGACAGGAAAAGGGGGAGGCCAGGCACGCGTGGGTCTCGAACCACCGCCCGTGAATTTTGCTTGCTGTTTGTTTATTAACAACCACGTCAGTGTTACATTTACTTCCAGGCTTCCTCTCTTTCAAGAATCTGTTTCTCACCCTAGAATTAAGAGAGCATTTTTTAAAGGGTGTATACTTTTGTTTTGAGGAAGGATTCAGTGGCTGTCGGGCATTTTAGGGTTAGCTCTGCTTTCCCTCGCCCACCCTGAATTAGATTCCCAAACTGCACCAAATCCTGAAGTTTATAGAGAGTAGATGATAGGAAAGAAAAATGATACCCTTTCTTTTATTTAAAGATCGCCTTCATGTTGAACCAGCTTTTTTTTACTGCCGTTAAATATTTGTTTTTCTGGGAGCATTTGTGTATATTTTCTTAGCTCTTAACTACCATTTCTGCGCGGTTTTGTATCTGCTAGCCCCAGCATTTACAACCTACGAAAACCTCATAAATCCACTTCATTTTTCTAATAAGACATGAAAGTCCTTAATTGGCCTTAATGAAATGCACTTAAAGGGCAATAAACGTGTTTAAGCCCCTCTTTCAGGGCGAGCCTCAGTACTCTCACTCTCCTCTGTTTTAGCCTTTCTGGTAATTAATCATTTATTCATATGTGACGAATCAGTAACAAGATCAAGCGACTACTGCACAATTGCATGATAATAAGCTGCTCATATATGTGTCAAGATTTAGCAATCCTTTTTAAAGCCTAATTTAAAGTCATTTTACAACTAACCAGACTGCTTCTCTGAAGCATTTTCTCCCCCAGTACTTTTTTCTCCATATTTTCATTTGGATGCCATCTTTTTATTTTGTTTATAGAGCCCAGTCTGCCTTAAATCTACTTATGGCACCAGCGTGAATTTCAGCAATGCAAACATTTACCATTGTTTTTCAGTCTGCTTGGAATTCTCTCTTTGATCCAAATGGGCGGGGAGTGGGGGAGAAGCAAAAGAAAAAGAAAGACCGCATTTATAAATAGAAGACCCGGGAGCCCCTGCCATTTTTAGTGTGTATTTAAATCTTAAATCTGCGGTGATTTATGGAGACGTGTTAATCATTTGCCTGCACCCCAGCACTCTGAGAATTCCTGCAATATCCATGCCACAAATAAGCCAGCAGACGGGAGCCTGTTCTGCAAAGGAATTCTTCCTTTCCTTCTTTTCTTAAACCGAATTATATAATCGATATATCCCTCGCCACAAAAGAGGAGTTCTTGACTTTTCTGCACAAGCTGACAGGTCGAGTATCTGAATGCCTGTGTGTGGGTCCCCAGAAAGGCGGCTGGACCCTCCTGGCTGTGCGTGTGCAGCGGGTGCTGTGGCGCGTAAGCCTAGCTGAAGGTCTGCGAGGAAAGATTTGGACCTGGCCAACCACGGCAGGGTGCTTTGCACCCGGGAAGTGCGTCTTGAATTGATCCTAATGTTATGATTGAACAGTTGGCATCAGCTGTAGTCCAGGCAAGTTTGTTCAGTCCACAGAAACCAAAGTCAAAAGCCCTTCTCCAGTATGTGTTAACATGTGTAGGTCACTTAAGATTTAATCATTCAGAATTTTTAAATATTGGCCTATAAATAGCAGGTGACAAGACCAGATATATATTTTTATATTTATATAGACTTATATGTGTATATTTTAAAGTAAGAAGAGACCCTGACAAACTCAGTAGAAATCGCTCTATAGGTAAAAACTTGCCATCTAAATTGCTTTGACATCTGAATTTTTACTTTCTTTTATTAATATTAGAATGAAGCTTTAAATATGTGAGTCCCTTCCCCAGATGTACTTAAACATTATTTATTAAAATGTGAGGTTAAAAAAAAAGGTGAATCCTAATTGATGACAAACCTGCATAATGTAATTTTTTTGAAAAAAAAAAGTCATTTTATTACTTTTAAGTACAAACAAAAGGCTACTCCAGTATCACTGAGCAGCAGGAACTCTGACCAGAGTCGCTCTTAAGCCTGGAAAGCGACCGTGTGTGACAGCATGTTAATTGTCTCTTGGTAGCGCATGTTCCGAAGCATCGCACAGTTGCTCTCTTGTAAACCTTAAGAATCCACTCAAGTCTAAGTGTAGAGAGGCCCCTCTAATGTAGAAATTTTGTTTTCTTCTTGGGTGGCCAACAAAATTCAGTGGCTTTAATACGTATCTGTTTACTTTGACTCAGCAACGCTTTTTATCTCAGGCCCTAAACAAGTAAATTCTGTTTGAACATTTTCACAATAATATGTTCCTAAAGAGAAGGCACAAAATTAATGAGACCGAATCAAGGCCTCATTCTACATGGTGGCTCCCCCTGGAGTTGTGCAGTGCACAGTTCATACATCCGTACGCAGCTGCCCTGCCAGTCTGCTTTCTCTATATATGTTTGGACTTGATCAAGAGGTCTCTGGTGTTGGTTGAACCCTTATGTAGCCTTCATTTTCAGATGGTGTATATTCCTTATCATGTGTTAATTTTTATATCCCAAACTTGATTGCACTAATATTTTCTGCATTGCACACACGTGCCGTAACCCATGTATCTGGCTTTAAATCACTCTGTGGGTGAGATGTGAATTATATCCCATTCCATTTTGTCTTTTATATTGTTTTGTGACAAGAATGTTGCTTGACTTCAAATTATGATAAAGTTCCTTAAGCCAAATAGCTTTTACAAACAAACAAAAAAAAAAGTCATGATGAAACTTGAATAAAATAAAAACCAATTTTTTTAAAGACCTGATTATTCAAGCTCTACTAATCAGCTAAAATGTAAATAATTTTAGGGAGAAAACGACATACTTTTAGAATATAAAAGCTGAATTCTGTACTGGGCTTGATATTTGAAGACGGAGTGCTACAACCTAAGCCCTCTGACTGACGTCTCCCCTGAATTTTGCAGAAATAATCGCAATGTATAAAAAGAATCACAGTGTGTAAAAATAATTGCAATAAGGTGATAATTCAGCAGTAAAAGGAAAATTCCAGATCCAGTTTAATCAGTTAAAGTGTCTCTCTGGTTCTTCTGATTTGTTGTTCATTTACGCTGGGCAGCTGGACAATAGGTTTTTGCACGGGCCACAAACAATGAAATAAAACAGCAAGATGTACTGTATTTTACTGAAACATACAATAAAGGGCAGCAGGGGACTAGTCAAAGCCCAATATTCAAAGACTGTAATTTTTTATCACTACTTTATTTCCTAAACCAAAAATGTTTTTTGGGTATAAATATTGGATGACAACGAAACTGCATCACATTTGCTATCAGAGGCAAGACCTAAAGCTACTTTTTATTAGAATTAAATTAATATTGTGTAAGGAGTTTTAGAGTTTCAGCATTTTATTATTATTTATGTTCTAAGTGCTCTGCATAGATAGAATTGTTCCTTGCTTCTTTTTGTTTTTACTACTAATAAAAAGTAATAGGCATCATAATTCAGGGGCTGTTTGCATTGCCAGGCCTTGCTGTTTGGTCTCGGTGGCTTGTGGAAGGAGACAGACCCTAACCCCAAGTGGAAGAAGCTTTAATAACAAACATAGAAATCCCTTCGATGGGGCAGTAAATGTTTAGGCAAGAGTGGTCAAAACAAAGAAGGGCAATTAAGAATTTAGCCGTGCCGATCAGAAAGCCCGTCTAACCAATGCCCACACTGTGTGAGCAGAGATGCACATGTTCATTCACGCACGTCTGGTAATTACAGCATATACATGTGTCTATTAATAAATATCTTCCCTTAATTACCTGGTGATTTCTCAGAACACTTAAGAGAAGAAAATAGCTTTATTTGTGATGGGCAGGAAGGCAGTTTTTAACCACAACAACCATGCTTTCTTATATTTCCTAAAAAAAAAAAAAAAAAGATTTTTCAGGATTATAAATGACAGAAAATACTTAAGTGAAAAATCACAAACCTGAAAGCATTCCTTTGTGAGAGTCACAGGTTTGTAATATTGTCAAGAAGATTAGACAAGAATTCACACTTTAAAATCTGGAAAACCAGTCTAGGGGCTAAGACCACGTTCCTTAAGGGGGCAGACTGATCTAGGGCTATACTGTAACAAGGGTTTCCTGCCTTAAAACCTGGGGTTCTGTGGCTGTACATGCAGTGCCTGCAATGCAGATGACTCTCAGCCTCTTGACTCCCAAGGAAAAGAATGGAAGCTTTTTCGTTGTTCTAGCGAAATCTTTGTTTTATAGTTGAGTCTGAAGGCTGTACAGTGGAAGCCTACACAACCATTCAAAGGGACATTCGGGGAGGATTTTTAGTTAAGTGGAAAATATTGATTCTATGATGAGAAGGAAAATACAGCCTGAAAAATTATACCCCTAGTGAGATCTCAGGGAGAGTAAATGCATTACAGGAAAACTAAATGAAATATATTTGACATGTTGACACAAATTGCTTCTGGGTGGCGGGATTATGGGTGACGCTTGTTTTTCTGTGTATGTTTCTCTAATTTTCAAATTTTTCTATAATGTGCATATGTTATCTTTACAAAATAAAGCTAATAGAACCTATAAGAAGATAAAATAATAAACTCAGACTTAAGGATGCATTTTTAATGAATTACACTGTATTAAATTTTCACATACATTGTCAGCAGCCCACGAGAGAGCTAACATCATTTTCACCCACCGTTCTGAGCGAGGATTCCAAAACTTAGGGGAGACAAGGTCACACAGCTAGTCAGCAATCAGAATTCAGATCCAGACGGGGCTGCTCTAGTGTACGGAAAGGCATCACGGGCTCATCTCTGTTAAAAGAGGCGGCTGTGAGGTGGGCTCCCCTGGGCTGGAGCCCAGAGATGCCTCTTTCCTTTCCATAAGCGCCGCCACTTGGTGACTCTGCTTGTTGCTCTCAGTCAAAGGCTTTATTTTCAGTCAGACCAAACCAAAGGATCAGGGCTTCCCACACCGTCATTCCAAGGCCTTCAGGCGCTTGAGTTCAGCTTTCGGGGGTGATCTGTTCCTTGTGGGCAGAGTTTTCCCTAAGCTCTTACGTTAAGTCTTTAGGATACCTTTGCATCCTAACACATCCCATGTGACGCTACAATGAATATCAAGCCAGAACCCTTCTAATTCAGACCAGCCTTGCCGTTCTTTCTGTAAAACTTGAAAAGTCTCAATCCTAATACCTGCAGGAACTTAGGTTGCTTATTTTACAAACACTTTTATTCACCTTGACTTTTTCTGGAGTAGCCCCTGAAGACCAGAAATTCTAATACAACATATTGCCTGTTAAAATCTTCTGAGATTTTCATTTTGCTTCAGGAAAAATCAGTTTCTTTCTTTCTTTTCTTTTTCTTTTTCTTTTTTTTTTTGGTGTCTTAGGCTCATTTGAATGAAGCTCAGAGAGCAAATCTTCAATTGATTCCATCTTGTTCGTTGTTCTGTAGGAAGCTTTGAATGCTATACTTCTGACAAGGCAGGCCTGATTTCCATGGTTGTTACTACACTGAACTTGGCAGTCCTCAGTGACAATGCAAAGTGATTAATATAAGCGATGATCCAGATAGTCAACAAGGATGGACTATTGGAGAAAAGGTTTTATTGGGCTAGATTGGTCTAGGGAAAGATGGCGCCATTGACCATCGTTTGTCCTGGGAACTTGCATGAACCTTACCATTACTTTTGTTGTGCAGAATTTAGATAGCAAGTTTGGCACTTTAAAAGCATAGCCCCAAATATTTTGCTACTTCTCCTTGTGAGAGGGAGTCTGTGTGCCCTCCCATCGAGCCTGCATAGTCGTGTGAGGGCTTCCACCAATACTGGGCTGAAAAGACTGAGTAAGGATGGTCACACCTTTCACATGCTTCTCCCGTGACATTCCCTCTCTGGACGACCCTTCTTGCAGTCCAGACCTCACGCGCTAAGCCCAAGCCCGTGCTCTGGACAGTGGTCTCCGTGGAGCCCAGTGTTTGAATAATCACTGTTCAGTGAGAGCAGCACATGAGAGGAACGGCTTTCAGATGATTCCAGCCCACAGCAGTTCAAGTCCACTCAGACGAGCCTTCCGTACTGAGCACAGTCCAATCCCAACAGAATCAGGGAGCATAATGAAATAGTCGCTTTATGCCATGAGGTTTGGAGTGGTTTGTTGCACTACATGGAGAACCAGGATAGGAAGCTCTAAACATTTTCTCCTATTCTTACTTAGAGTTCAAATAATGCCTTCCTTTTTTCTCCTCTCAACTACGAACTAAGAAGCCTTAAGTAAGTAAGTTACTAAGTTAAGTCACTCAGTCATGTCCGACTCTTTGCGACCCCATGGACTGCAGCCCACCAGGCTCCTCAGTCCATGGGATTCTCCAGGCAAGAATACTGGAGTGTCTGAGCCACCAGGGAGGTCCATTAGTGCACGGAAATATGGGAGGCAAAAGGAGAAGGGGACAACAGAGGATGAGATGGTTGGATGGTATCACCGACTCAATGGACATGGATCTGAGCAAACCCTGTGAGATACTGGAGGACAAACCTGGCATGCTGCAGTTCATGGAGTCGCAGAGAGTTGGACACGAACTGAACACTTAGCCCTGAACACTAAGAGCTTCCCTGGTGATTTGGATGGTAAAGAATCTGCCTGCAATGTAGGAGACCTGGGTTTGGTCCCTGGGTCGGGAAGATCCCTTGGAGAAGGAAATGGCTACCAACTCCAGTATTCTTGCTTGGAGAATTCCATGAATGGAATAGCCTGGTGGCTTATAGTTCATAGGGTCACAAAGAGTCAGACATGACTGAGCGAGTTTCACTTAGTGATTGAACAACAGCAAAACAAAGAAGACTTAAGGAAAGTCCGAGGCACGACAGTTAAAAAATGAAGACGGTGAAGAGATTCCTAAGCCTGGGATGGGGGCTGAGGAAAGTGTGTGGCATGCCCACAGATGTGGGTACATGTCTCCTGGTTTTCGTAGTGTGTGAAAATAATCATAAATATGGGGACTTTGCAAAGAACTTTTAGATGCATTGAATGCCATTGAATTGTTATGACAATCTTACAATGTAAGATTTATTAATACTCTTATCATCATTATTTTGCAGATTAAGAAACTGTGGTTCCAAAGGCTTCAGTTCAATTCAGTTGCTCAGTCATGTCCGACTTTTGCGACACCATGAATTGCAGCACGCCAGGCCTCCCTGTTGATGACCATTTCTCAGAGTTCACTCAGACTCATGTCCATCGAGTCTGTGATGCCATCCAGCCATCTCATCCTCAGTCGTCCCCTTCTCCTCCTGCCCCCAATCCCTCCCAACATCAGAGTCTTTTCCAATGAGTCAACTCTTCACATG
>SJYF01000236.1:2463373-2479209 GCA_006410515.1 Procapra przewalskii | reverse complement strand
CCAATACTTTGGCCACCTCATGTGAAGAGTTGACTCATTGGAAAAGACTCTGATGCTGGGAGGGATTGAGGGCAGGAGGAGAAGGGGACGACAGAGGATGAGATGGCTGGATGGAATCACGGACTCGATGGACGTGAGTCTGAGTGAACTCCGGGATGGACAGGGAGGCCTGGCGTGCTGCAATCCATGGGGTTGCAAAGAGTCGGACACGACTGAGCAACTGAACTGAACTGAACTGAATGGTCTAGTGGTTTTCTCTACTTTCTTCAATTTAAGTCTGAATTTGACATTAACGAGTTCATGATCTGAGCCACAGTCAGGTCCAGGTCCTGTTTTTGCTGATTGTATAGAACTTCTTCATCTTTGACTGCAAAGTATATCATCAATCTGATTTTAGTGTTGACCATCTGGTCACGTCCGTCTGTGGAGCTGCCTGTCTCTTGTTGGATGGTGGTGTTGGCTGTTACCTGTGTGTTCTCTTTGCCCTGCTTCATTCTGTACTCCAAGGCCAAACTTGTCTGATACTCTAGGCATTGACTTCCTACTTTTGCACTCTAATCCCCTATGATGAAAAGGACATCTTTTCTTGGTGTTAGTTCTAGAAGCTCTTCTAGGTTTTCATAGAACTGGTCAACTTCAGCTTCTTCAGCTTAGTGATTGAGGCATAGATTTGGATTACTGTGATACTGAGTGGTTTGCCTTGGAAATGAACAGAGATCATTCTGTTGGTTTTGAAATTGCAGCCAAGTACTGCATTTCACTCTTTTGTTGACTATGATGGTTACTCCATTTCTTCTAAGGGATCTTGCCCACAATAGTAGATATAAAGGTCATTTGAGTTAAATTCACCCATTCCCATCCATTTAAACTCACTTATTCCTAAGATGTCAGTGTTCACTCTTGCCATCTCCTGCTTGACCGCTTCCAGTTTACCTTGACTCATGGACCTGACATTCCAGGTTCTTGTGCAATATTGCTCTTTACAGCATCAGGCTTTACTCTGACCACCAGACACATCCAGAACTGAGCATTATTTCTGCTTTGTCCAAGCCTCTCCATTCTTTCTGGAGCTATTTCTACACTCTTCCTCAGTAGCATACTGGACCTGGGGGGCTCATCTTCCAGTGTTATATCTTTTTGCCTTTTCATACTTTTCATGGCATTCTCGAGTCAAGAATACTGGAGTGGTTTGCCATTCTCTCTAAGAATACTGGGGTTATTTGCCATTCGCTCCTCCAGTGGACCACGTTTTGTCAGAACTCTCCACTATGATCCATCCATCTCGGGTGGTCCTGTGTGGCCTGGCTCATAGCTTCATGGAGTTATGCAAGCCCCTTTGCCACGAGGCTATAATCCATGAACTGTAATTATAAGGCTATAATCCACTCAGCTATAAAGTGGGGAAAAAAAACAGCCAATTCTGACATGTAGTAGCTACTCAGCAAACATGAGCTCTTACTGGAGGCCTTGCTGGCTCACCCAGGCCCATTGGGACTGTCCTGCTTCCAGCTCGTTACCGTCCAGCTTTTACTCTTGCTGATCTCTACCATGTCCTCACCATAGTTTCTATTTTAAATTCCCAAGAATAGGAATTGGATTGGTTCAATTTTGTGTGGGCTGAATGCTTTGGGACCAGCCACTTCCTACGCTTCTGATTGGCCTGCCTGCTCATTGACCAACCTTCTTATTGGCCATCTTTGGCTTTATTACCCCTCACTGGCCAATCAGCTACAACCGGAGGACAGTAATGTCAGATAGTATGAACACAGATCTTAAAGGCTGCTTCATTAGGAGAGACTCCGGGCAGGCTTAGAGCTGGTGTTTAGTATGTGCGTCCCTTAAGGGGTCTGGTCACATTTTAGGAGGGCTTAGCTGTGTGGGCAGTTATTTCTTCTAATGGACTGTGAGTTCTTTGAAGATGGGCACCTGTTTCACGGACTCCTGAATGTTAAAACAACGGGCACTTAACGATATTATGGGGGTTAATTTAACAGTATTATGGAGGTGCTGTGGAGGCTGACATGTTCTGAGGAAGGTTTGGAGGAGAAGGCAGGCAGGCAGAGGCAGAGAAAGGATTCAGAAGACAACAGGAATTTCAAAAGATGGAGAGAAGCAGAATGCTCCACAGAGAGGGGCACTTGCATAAGCAAAATCTGGACGGACGAAAAGACCGTTTTAGGGAAAGACGCAAACAATGTCTCGCCTGGGCAAAGGCTAACCTGAATCTGAGCTACGTTTTCACTGATGCAGTTATGAACTGGCATTGTATTTGGTCTTCCTATGTAAATCCTGGGCCCCTTAATTTTTTACACACACACACACACATACACATACAGCATAATAAAAATAAAACATTCCATAAAAACATATTCCACTCATGCATTTACTTTGCTAGCTGCTGAGATGTAGAAGTAATAAAACATACAAAGAGTAATAAAAACACACTCAGAGGCAGCTTGCACAGAGGATGGTTGTTTTGCAAGCGCTCACAGATCTTATTTTAAGGTCGAAGCCCCCAGGTGTCTTTCCTCATTTTTCAACCGACAGTTGTGGTTATGCAAGAGGCACGGCTGGCCCTGGGGAACTGCCCCCCAGGCTCACACAAACAGCCACTTGCGGCTGCCGACTTCCTCTTGGCTCTGCCTGGAGGCAGCGGTTAGTGATGGGGAGTTTTGGGGGCTGCAGACTGGGGTCAGGCTTGGGATGTTGCTAATTCTGACTCAGTCTCCTCATTTTCATGTCTGTTCGACAATTTTAGTTTCTCAATGGGAGATGAATACTGTCCTGAAAGAATTCTGGCGGGGGTAGCCCTTCCAAATAGGATATTCCCAGACTTTTCAAGGAATAAGACTCCTGACTGGTGGGAATGCCGCTGCTTCAGTCCTTGGGATATGGTGGTTTCCTTCTTCACTGTGTGGTGCGCAGCCGCTCCGTCGTGTCCGACTCTCTGCCACCCCATGGACTGCAGCCCATCAGGCTCCCCTGTCTGTGGGATTCTCCAGGCAAGAATGCTGGAGTGGGTTGCCATGCCCTCCTCCAGGGGATCTTCCCAACCTAGGGACTGAACTCAGGTCTCCCACATCGCGGGTGGATTCTCCACCATCTGAGCCACCGGGGAAGCCCTGGTGGAGGTTTCCGCCTCCTTTCAGTTCCATTCAGTTGTCGCTCAGTCGTGTCTGACCCTCTGTGACCTCATGGAAAGAATCTCCCTTCTGCTAATCTTCACCCTAAAATCCTTACTGATATAACAGCCAGATTGATCCGAATACTTTCAGCTTGTCCTTACCCAACTCTGCATGGCTCTTTTTACGTCTAGGATCAAGTTCTTTCCCCTTCGCTCGGATTTAATTTTGCCTACCTCAATCTCGTGGGACACTCTTTCCACCTTTGCACATCATTTTCTGGATACAAAAGCTAAAATCCAGCAGTGAACTCACTGTTCCTGTGTCCTACAGTCCCTCTCTCTAGGTCTTTGCCTACAGAGTTCCGACGTCGGGCATGAATTCTCATTTCCTCTCTCGAGATTCACCAGTGCAGTTCTCCACATCTAGCCCCGCCTCTGGCATCCTCCCAGTGAGCCTGCTTCCAGAGCATCTTCCCGGGCCCTCCATCAGCGAGTGCTAATCTCGCCTCTATTATTGGTCATCTTTTGATGTGCCTACGCTTCGTCCAGCTAAAGCAGTCCGCTCCTAGAGGGCAGCGGAGTTCACGCCCAACATGAAGCTCTTGAGTTGAATGAGTTGCTAGCAGCTTGGAGACTGTTCTTTACAAATCAGTTTCATTGCAAGCAGAGCAATGAATGAATGAAGCTTCAAGATTAGGCAGTTGAACTCTGACAGTATCAGCGCCGCATGTACTGGAAATGAGCAAGCCAGCTCACCAGGAGACATTTCTCCTTGGCGGCTTTTTCCTGTGTAGTCAGCACAGTGTAGGGGGAAGGCCTCTCAGGGAGAGCCAAGAGACTGGGTGCCAATCTCGTTTCTGCTGGAAACTAGCTAAACTTCCTCTCATGAGTGAGCCTGCTTCCCAGGGACTCAGTTTGGTTAAGATGTGCACTTCAGAGGATAGTATAATCCCAAGGCTGAGGGGGGGCACGCTTCTGAGACCGTGGTCCAGATTTGCTTCTGCCCCGTTCTCTTCTTTTCTCTTCTCTAGTTAGGGTAGCCTCCAGCCTTTCTCTCTCTCTTGCTTTCCCCCCTTCAGTGTTAGTAAATGTGATAACGATCTCACTTTCCTTTTATTCCTTCCTTTGTTCTAACCACACTTTGGCGTGTTCTCCTTAGATAAACATTTCTCATGCCCTGAGTGCTGAGTGCTGTGCGTGCAAGCTCTGGCTTACTCTGCTCTCAGAATATTTTGGTGGGGGGAAAAAAAAGGAGAAAGAAATGAACTCTTAGCCCTGATACATTTTTCTTGTAATTGAGCATTGCATTTTCACTCAAGAGTGCCAAGTCTTCACAAAGTATGACCTCATTCCCTCGTGCGCTCCTGGGGGCTCCTGGAGGTGGGGTACAGCGGCACTGCCCTTGTGCAGCCCCATTTTACAGAGAGAGAAATCAAGACCCAGAGCCCAGGTGGTTTGCCGGAGGGGGCCAATGAGTCCCCGGCCAGCAGGAGAGCACAACATGGGGTTCCTGATTTCCAGCCACTTCTCTAGCCACAGGCAGGGGGACAAGTTTGAACAGAATCTTTCAGAGGCAAATTGATTGCAAAGCAGCCCAGAAAGGGTGCTGCCCCGGGAGGTGATGAGTGAGAGCAAGGACTCTGACTGCAGACAGATGAAGGGAAAGGAATTCACTCAGAAACTGTGCTAGAAAGAAAAGGGGGCGCTCCACTGAGGCCAGACCAAGGGGGAGAGAAAACCTTGACCTGTATTTATTGGTGTTCAGTCCGACACACGAAGCTGTATTTCCTGCCCTTTCAGTTCTCTGCCCTGAGACCTGACCAGAGAGATTTATCATGAAGTGAGGAAAGCTCAAGGGCCTTTCACTCGCCTCCCAAGACCCTGGGAGGGTCCTAGCGATGCTTTCACGTGGCCGTATCTTTTGGTAAAATTTGCAAAAGTGAGATAGTCTCTTTTTGTAATGAGTCCCCCAGATTGTACAAGCTCTAGGACTCACAAAATCTGAATCTGCTGCTAGGCCCGACCCCCCACTGACAAAACGTCCATAGCTTTGTGCCCCAAGAAGCCACTCCTTCCTAAAGGGGTTTAGGCCTTAAACTACCGGCTGTGGTTGTGCGATTACCGGGCAATTGGAATTCTTGGCCTTAGGGAAGGAAAGGAGCCTTTTTGAGCACTTCTTCTGTGAACAGTGTTGTCAAATACTCCATCAAAGTCCAGGCTCACGATGTCTTACTTTTTCAAGGAAGGAAAACAGGTTTGCGGAGGTCTGGTAACTTGGTGAAAACTGCATGGCTCCAGCATGGCGCAGTCCCCCCTGGAACTCATCATTTTGCATAAGTAGGGGAACTGGGAAGGAAGAAAGAGGATTCTGGAGCAAAGGGAAAGTCCTTTCCTTTTTACACGAGTCACTTTCTGTTTTCCTTTCCCTATCCTTTTCTCTCATCTTTCTGTGAAGGTGATCAACGTGTGTTGGGGAGGTCTGTGGTCTCTACGAGGCCTCGGGATAGGCACCCAAAGTGCAAAGGCAGTTCCTTGCAATGTAAATGAGGGAGCAGCAGTGTTAGGTGGCAGCCTTGATGGGAGAGGTTTGGGGAGAACGAATACGTGTGTATGTACAGCTAGTCCCTTTGCCATTAACCTGAAACTGTCGCAACCCTGATAACCGGCTATGTGTGTGTATGTTAGTTGCTCGGTCGTGTCCGACTTTTTGCCTCCCCCTGGACTGTAGCCTGCCAGGCTCCTTTGTCCACGGAATTCTCCAGGCAAGAACACTGGAGTTGATTGCCATACCCTTCTCAAGAGGATCTTCCCGACCCAGGGACTGAACCCTAGTCTCCTGCATTGCAGGCAGATTCTTTACCATTTGAGCTAAGGGAAGTCCTCTTAACTGGCTCTACCCAAATACAAAACAAAAAGTTTATACTCCAATACAAAATTAAAAGTTTGATTTAAAAAAATGAAGAAGCAAAATAGCTACGCAAATTAAACCCTGGACAGTAGAGAGATACACAAGGCTTATGGGGGTGGGGCACAGCTGTAGGTGAGATAAAAAAGGTAAGAAAAGCCTCAGGTGAGATTTCAGTAGGATGCAGGCAGCTGGGAAAGATGTACATGTAACCTATGGCAAGAGCCCACAGGAGAGTCAGAAGGAAGCACGCAAGCAGCATCTCCTTGCACTGGGCCAGGGCTGAGGTGGCACCCGCCCAAGCCCCGTGCGCTTTCAGAGCTGTGCGTCTGGACTCGGGCACAAGTTAGAAGCCAGGAGGCTGGTTCCAGCTCAGGGTCCTGGGCTCCACCCTGAGGTCCTGACTCAGTAGTTTGTGATGTGCCTGAGAGTCTGCGTGTTCCCAATGCACACCCCCTCACGATGCCAGAGCTTCTGGTCCAGGACCAAATTTTGAGTAGCACTGCTTCAGAAGACCCCACTCTGGGCTGCCTTGGGTCATGCCCCTCCTTTTACAGGGTCAAGGAAGTATTGCCCCCAGGCAACTCCACTCAATATTCTGTGATAACCAATGTGGGAGAGAATCTGAAAAAGAATAGGTATATGTGTATGTATATGTATATGCATATGTATATGTGTATGTGTATGTATATGTGTATGTATATGTATGAGGCTTCCCCCGTGGCTCAGTGGTAAAGAATCCACCTGCAATGCAGGAGACGTGGGCTCGATCCCTGGGTTGGGAAGGTCCCCTGGAGGAGGGTATGGCAACTCACTCCAGTGTTCTTGCCTGGAGAATTCCTTGGATGGGGGTGCCTGGCGGGCTGCAGCCTGTAGGATCCCAGTGAGTCGGACTAAAGCGACTGAGTGCACACACGTGTGTGCATAGCTGAGCACACACACACGCGTGTGTATAGCTGAGCCACTGTGCTGTCCACCTGAAACTAACAGAACGTTATAAATCAACTATACTCCAACATAAAATAAACATTTAAAAGAGGAGACTCTGGTCACTCATACTTTCTAGACCACCTTTGGATGTCCGGATTTGGGAGTCTTGGCTTTTTCTGCCCATTTCCAGGACTCAGTGGGCGTATTTTCCCGAAGATGGACTGCCTCAGTGACGGATGCACCCTCAGTCTTTGGGGGTGGCTGGGAATGGCTATTTGCAGTATGGACTGCACTCGGGCCTACAGACTCCTCTGTGCACACTTGTACGTGTGGGCCTCTCAGGGCTGAGATGAATCTGGAGTGGGGTCAGGTGAGAACAAGCCATGAGTCAGAATTCCAGGCCAGGTTCCCCCACCTCCAGGGTCCACACTGACTTCGGGGCTCCTGGGGATGTAATCCAAGAGCGGCCTTGCGCTCATTACAAAAGTGCATTTGTCCAGGCAAGAAAGTAAACTTACCTGATGTGACGGTGGGCTCTTTGATTCATGGCTTCGAACTGTTTGGACATTGGGCGCCTGGGGCTCTATCTGTGCTCCTGTTCCAGGCGCCTCGAATGTTAGATGCGGGCCTGCAGACAAAAATAAGCCGCATCGCGTCACTGTTCTAAAAGAAGCAAGGGGCTTCTTTCCCCCGCCCTCCCTGCCTGTTATAAGCACGGGAATTTCTCCTGGAGCAGGTGGCTCCCTGAGAGGCAGGGCCGCCTCTGCTCCTGCCAGCCTGCCCGGGGAGGCTGGCCGCGCGCCGCCGGCGGGGAGCCGGCTCCGCCTGCTTTCTGTCTGTGTCTCTCCTCTCCGCGTTCCAGAGCCCGTGACTCTGCACAGACTGCTGACACCAGCTGAGCGCGGCGTGGCCCCTCGCAGACACGCGCAGAGTGGGACCGAGGTCTCAAGGCCTGACTTTCCGCACGCTGAGGGAGGAGGGTCAGGACAGTGTCTAAAGTCTATTTCAAATGCTGTCTCAGTGGGGGCTTCCAACAGGTGGGTGTAGGCTTGTCCAATGAAGAGGTTTCAGATGGAAGACGTTTTATTTTTTATTATCTTTTTATTGAAGTATAGTTGATTTACAATGTAGTTTCCCTGGTGGCTCAGAGGTTAAAGCATCTGCCTGCAGTGCGGGGGACCTGGGTTCGATCCCTAGGTCAGGAAGATCCCCTGGAGAAGGAAATGGCACCCCACTCCAGTATTCTTGCTTGGAGAATCCCATGGATGGAGGAGCCTGGTGGGCTGCAGTCCACGGGGTCGCAGAGTCGGACATGACCAAGCAAGTTCACTTTCACTTTCTAATTACTACTGTACAGCAAATTGGTATGTATATGAAGAAGTGAAGTGAAGTGAGGTTTAGTCACTCAGTCGTGTCCCACTCTTTGCGACCCCGTGGACTGCAGCCCACCAGGCTCCTCCGTCCATGGGATTCTCCAGGCAAGGATACTGGAGTGGGATGCCATGCCCTCCTCCAGGGATCTTCCCAACCCAGGGATTGAACCGAGGTCTGCCATACTGCAGGCAGATTCTTTACTATCTGAGCCTCCAGGGAAGCTCCAGGAATGTTCTTTTAAGACTATTTGTTTCATTATAGTTTACTGTAGGATTTTTAACGTAGTTCCCCATGCTGTACAGTAGGACCTTGTTATTTATCCATCCTCTCTCCCCCATAAGCTTACGTCTGCTAACCCCAGCTCGTCTCTCTCTCTCTCCCTGAATCCTCTTCCCCTTGGCTCCCCCAGTCTGTGCTCTACGTCCGCGAGTCTGTCAAACACAAGAAGGGTGTGTAAACACTGAAGACGCACAGAAGTCCCGTGGGGCCAGGTGATGAAAGACAAAGCCTCAGAAAGTGCCTGGGAACTGCTCAGTGATTCTGGGCCTCCCTGGCAGCTCAGTCGGTAAAGAATCTCCCGGCAATGCAGGAGACCCTGATTTGGTCCTTGGGCTGGGAAGACTCCCTGGAGAAGGAAACGGCAACCCACTCCAGTATTCTTGCCTGGAGGATTCCATGGAGAGAAGAGCCTGGCGGCCTACAGTCTGTGGGGTTGCAAGAGTCAGACAGGACTAAAACAGTACTCTTAAGGGTTGGTGGGCAGCAGCTTGCCTTGAAGCTCGTTCATCCTGCAGACCCTTTGGGCCCACCCTGGAGTTCTCAGTGAAGACCTGGAGAGGGAGCCAATGTTTGACATGTTTAACAGATGCTTCAGATCCTGTTGCAAGTGGTTCATGGACCCAGGCGAGAGCTAGCTACCATGTTCATCGTTGTGTTAATCGCTCAGTCCTCTCTGACGCTTGTCACTGTAGTCTGCTAGGCTCCTCTGTCCTTGGGGTTCTCCAGGCAAGAATACTGGAGTGGGTTGCCATTTCCTTCTCCAGGGGATCTTACCAACGCAGGAACTGAACCCAGGTCTCCCACATCGCAGGCAGATTCTTTACTCTCTGAGCTACAGGGAAGCCATATTTAAGGGGAGGCTGTTGCTCTCAGCCACAGAGCAGCTTTCTCTGCAGAGGACAGACGTGTCTTTTGGAAGCACCAGGGCCCCCTGCGGTTACCAGCCTGAACTCCGGACCCTGACCAGTTTCAAATCCCAGTTCCACTATTTCCTAACTGTGCAATCTTGGATAAGTTATCTAGGCCTCGTTTTCTCGTCTGTCAACTGGGGATGCTACAAGGCTGCTCTGAGGATCACGTAATTAACAGTGCCTGGCACTATTCACTATTATTAGTACTCTCTGCCAGTATTGTTCCTCAAGTAGGAGGAAGTTTGGTGGCAGTGGAGTTTTTGGAGGAGTACTGATTTTAGTGGATTTCTGAGGAAAATGGTGCTGGAGGAGTGAGTAAACGTAGAAAGTAGGGAGCTGCTGGGTACATGGAAGCAATTAGCGGGGCTGGAGACTCTGCTCTCGCTGATGTGGGTAAACACGAAGCAAATCCCACTCAGCCCCTCAAAGGGTCCTTCCCAGACCAGGGTTACATACACTAATTACCCAAACACAATGCTTCCCATCTGTTCCAGGCCGTGAGGTCTTGTTAATGCGATAGAGGGAATCTTCCAGAAAACGCCACATTCAACTTCAGCACACCTGCTTCATACACCCCGGGCTCCAAATGGAGCAAAGATGCACACACACAAAAAAATTGATTTAAATTATGCAGGTGGAGGGTAATTAAATATTGATATAATAATTATTAAATTATGCAGGTGTCAGGGAGGTTTATGGGAAACTTCTGGAATCACCGCAGGAGAGGTGTAGACAATGAAAAACTCTGCATGGGGCTTGAAGCTGGAAGACAATGCTGGGAAGTTACGGTTGAACTGGGCAGCTGGTGGAGTTCACGTGCGCTGGGAGGTAGACGTCTCTCTGGATGAGCTCATCCAGACCAAGTGCAAGGCTTCCCCCCAAAGGCGTGAGTACACAGAAGAGGGGCCACTTTCCTCAGGCGGGAATTACTTCTTAATTCCCAAAGAAAGTAGTCGAAACGGAAAATGTGGGGAATCTCCCTAAGAATCACCTTTTCATTTAAAACTACAATATTCAGCAACAACGATGTTCTCATCTCTGAAGTCACATTGATGATTTCAGAGCTAAAAAGAAATAGTCCTGAAATGAACAAATGATTCAGAGAGGAGCATGGGGCAAGGTATGAGGGATCGTGATGGGGGCCCTTCCAGATCTGGACCAGAAATGCATTTGTGAACTGTGGTGGCTGGGATAGGCAGACTCACCATAGCTAGTTTGTTGGAGGAAAATTCTAGTTCCAAGGCAGTGAATTTTTATGTCTGACCATTTTGTCACGTGTGTCACTAAAAAAGAATGGTCCAGATGGTGGTCTCTAGCATTTTTTCACGGTGTGGCGTCTGCGGAGGGGTTTACCCTCGTTGGCTATTAACAAGCAGTGTGCACAGCTTAAATGGGAGTCCAATGTGGAAAGGCAAGAAAGCCAAATGCTGAAATGTCCTTTAATTTCAAACCTCAGATGAACTTAAATGTTCAGCTTTAAAAGCTGCAGTTGACAGTCAGAGCCAATGGAGAAGATGACAACTTCAAGTATCAGTTCAAATAAGCCACTTTCCCCTCTTTCTTTCTGCAAAATGCAAAAATAAAAAATTATGGTTAAACCCCAGAGTTCTGATGTGTTGGCATTCAATGTTTTGACTTTGGTTTTGACTTTTATTTCACGGATGTACAGTTGATGTACAATGTTATATTAGTTTCAGGTTTATAACACAGTGACTGGACATTTAAGTACATTGCAAACTGCTCACTCTGATAATTCTGGTAACCATCTGTCACCATATGAAATCGTTTTGATTTTTTAAGGTTAGATAGTTGAGGTTCTTAAACTTGAAAGAACTTCAGAACCACCTGGGGGCCTGTGAAAGCGCAGATTGCTGGGCCTCACCCCCAGGGTTTCTGATTCAGTAGAAATTTGCCTTTCTAACAGATTCCCGGGGGACGTTCCCAAGTTCCTAGCAAGTTCTTTGCTGGGGGTGTGGCGACCACACACAGTCTGAAGGTCACTGTTCCAATAACTCCTCCAGTTCAGTTGGGCACTTGATTAATCTTTAAGCCCTAAATTCTTCTGAGAATCTGATGAAAGCCATAGACCTTTTCCTCAGAAAAAGCACCCAGCAAAGCATAGACACTTACAATTTTAGAGAATTTATTTCTAGGGGATTCCAAGAGTCTTTGCATAAAAGCTTTTGTCCCATCTAGAGCAGAGGTCAAGAAACCTTTTCTGTAGATGTCGAGATGGTAAACAGTTTAGGTTTTATGAGCCATACAGACCCTGCGGCAACTACTCATGTCTGCCCTTGTAGTGGGAAGAGAGCCATGACGATACGTAAATGAATGGGCATGGCTGTGTTCCAGGAAACCTCTTTCTATGGAAACAGGTGATGGGCAGTGTCAGGCACAAGGCGGGTAGTTTGCCAACCCTTAGTCTAGAATATGGATTTTAGAATCAGATATACCTGGGTCATTAACTGTGCAACCTTTGGGTCAGCTCTTAACCTGTGACAGCTTTGCTCTCCTCATCCGTCAAATGCTATGTAGTGACTCTAGCTATAGAATGTTGCCCTGAGAATTCACTGAGATGATCCAATCAAAGCTCCAAGCACTGCCCCCAAATGTTACCTTTTTTTAAAGTTAGCTATCATTTATTTTTATTTTTTATCTTTTGGCCATGCATATCGGAACTAAAAAGCCTCTTGATGAAAGTGAAAGAGAAGAGTGAAAAAGTTGGCTTAAAGCTCAACATTCAGAAAACAAAGATCATGGCATCTGGTCCCATCACTTCATGGCAAATAGATGGGGAAACAGTGGAAACTGTGGCTGAGTTTATTTTTGGGGGCTCCAAAATCACTGCAGATGGTGACTGCAGCCATGAAATTAGAAGACGCTTACTCCTTGGAAGAAAAGTTATGACCAACCTAGAAAGTATATTCAAAAGCAGAGACATTACTTTGCCGACTAAGGTCCGTCTAGTCATGGCTATGGTTTTCCCTGTGGTCATGTATGGATGTGAGAGTTGGACTGTGAAGAAGGCTGAGTGCCAAAGAATTGATGCTTTTGAACTCTGGTGTTGGAGACGACTCTTGAGAGTCCTTGGACTGCAAGGAGGTCCAACCAGTCCATTCTGAAGGAGATGAGCCCTGGGATTTCTTTGGAAGGAATGATGCTAAAGCTGAAACTCCAGTCCTTTGGCCACCTCATGCGAAGAGTTGACTCATTGGAAAAGTCTCTGATTCTGGGAGGGATTGGGGGCAGGAGGAGAAGGGGATGACAGAGGATGAGATGGCTGGATGCATCACTGACTCAATGGATGTGAGTCTGAGTGAACTCCGGGAGTTGGTGATGGATAGGGAGGCCTGGCGTGCTGCAGTTCATGGGTTCTCAAATAGTTGGACACGACTGAGCGACTACTGAACTGAACTGAACTGAACTGATGGGATTTTGGTTACTTGACCAGGGAATGAAATCATTCCCCATGTTGCAAGTGAAGAGTCTTAATCACTGAACAGCCGGGGAAATCCCTTAAATGTTATAATTTTGATATTTAATAATATCAGTAACAGTAAATGGATAACTGTCAGTATGAAGGCCATCTATGAGCCACACAGGCATTGGGCAATATTCAGTTCAGTTCAGTTGCTCAGTCGTGTCCGACTCTTTGTGACCCCATAAACCGCAGCATGGCAGGCCTCCCTGTCCATCACCAACTCCCGGAGTTCACCCAAACCCATGTCCATTGAGTCGGTGATGCCATCCATCTCATCCTCTGTTGTCGCCTTCTCCTCCTGCCCTCAATCTTTCCCAGCATCAGGGTCTTTTCAAATGAGTCAACTCTTCTCATCAGGTGGCCAAGGTATTGGAGTTTCAGCTCCAGCATCAGTCCTTCCAATGAGCACCCAGGACTGATCTCCTTTAGAATGGACTGGTTGGATCGCCTTGTAGTCCAAGGGGCTCTCAAAAGTCTTCTCCAACACCACGGTTCAAAAGCATCAATTCTTTGGCACTCAGCTCTCTTGATAGTCCAACTCTCACATCCATACACGACTACTGGAAAAACCATAGTCTTGACTAGATGGACCTTTGTTGCTAAAGTAATGTCTGCTTTTTAATATGCTGTCTAGGTTAGTCATACTTGCCCTCCAAGGGGTAAGCGTCTTTTAATTTCATGGCTGCAGTCACCATCTGCAGTGATTCTGGTGCCCAGAAAAATAGAGTCAGCCATTGTTTCCACTGTTTGCCCATCTACTTCCCATGAAGTGATGGGACCGGATGCCATGATCTTCGTTTTCTGAATGTTGAGCTTTAAGCCAACTTTTTCACTTCCCTCTTTCACTTTCATCAAAAGGCTCTTTAGTTCTTCACTTTCTGCCGTAAGGGTGGTATCATCTGCATATCTGAGGTTACTGATATTTCTCCCGGCAATCTTGATTCCAGCTTGTATTTCTTCCAGTCCAGCGTTTCTCATGATGTACTCTGCATAGAAGTTAAATAAGCACAGTGACAATATATAGCCTTGACATACTCCTTTTCTTATTTGGAGTCAGTCTGTTGTTCCATGTCCAGTTCTAACTGTTGCTTCCTGACCTGCATACAGATTTCTCAAGAGGCCTGTTAGGTGGTCTGGTATTCCCATCTCTTTCAGAATTTTCCACAGTTTATTGTGATCCACACAGTCAAAGGCTTTGGCATAGTCAATAAAGCAGAAATAGATGTTTTTCTGGAACTCTCTTGCTTTTTCCATGATCCAGCGGATGTTGGCAATTTGATCTCTGGTTCCTCTGCCTTTTCTAAAATCATCTTGAACATCTGGAAGTTCGCGGTTCATGTACTGCTGAAGCCTGGCTTGGAGAATTTTAAGCATCACTTTACTAGCATGTGAGATGAGTGCAATTGTGCAGTAGTTTGAGCATTCTTTGGCATTGCCTTTCTTTGGGATTGGAATAAATTAGTTAATGCTATTATTGTTCAAGCAGGGACATGAGAATTACGCAAGTACAGATGAAGACCTGGGAGTGTGGCATTTTGTTCTAGAATTGTGAGATATGGAGGAGGGATGTCTCGAAGGCCTTATGTGCTCTAGCCCCTGCCTTTGTCTCCAGACTCCTCTGGCCACTCTGCTACTGATGCCCTTGTCTCCTGCCCAGGTGATCTTCACGTAGGCTCCCTTTTCCCTGGAATGTTCTTTTCCTTCCGACCCCATCCTCAGGCTTCTGTTTATGTCGCTTCCTCCAGAGGCCTGGTCATGTAGGATTTGTTCCTTTCCCTTGTGATAGACTTTGTACTTATTTATTCGTAAGTGTACTTGATTTCTGAATGTCTTCTGCATTAGAACTGTCGGCTTCTTGAGGCCAGGACCGTGTCTGTTTCGGTCATCCCCATACAGCTGGAGTGGAGCACCAGGCCCGGCCCTTAGTGGCTGCTCAAGAAATATTTAAGAAGTGAAGGAACCAGTTTTATCCAAGGTTATTCTTGGTTCAAAATGAAATAATGCCTCTATATCTTTGGAGTTCTCTACCACTGTTGTTACCTTTAGGCAGAGGTGGGAAAATGAGGCTGTGGGAGAGCTCTCTTATGCAGCAGTTCTGGGCTTATGTTGCCTTTTATGGCATTAAGCTGCCCCACCCCCGTAAATGCAGATTCTCCGTGCCCTCCCAAAGTGTCTTAGAAAGCCATATCACAAACAAATGCTCCTCAGTGGTGACAGACCTTTTCTAAACTAAAGTTTAGTTGATTTACAATGTTGCATCAGTTCAGGTGTACAGCAAAGTGATATATATATACATATATATATATATATATATACACAATATATGCACACACATTTATATTCTTTTTCATATTCTTTTCCATTATAGGTTATTACAAGATATTTACTGTCTTATAAAAACTGCTATGCAGTAGGACCTTGTTATGCATTCATTTTATATATAATAGTTTGTATCTGATAATCTCAAATTCCTAACTTATGCCTTCCCCCTAACCCCTTCAGTAACCATAAGTCTGTTTTCTGAATCTGTGAGTCTGTTTCCATTTTGTCAATAAATTAACTCATATCATATTTTAGATTTCACGGATAAGTGGTATTGTATGTTCTTTGTCTTTCTGTTTGACTAACTTAATATGATAAGCTCTAGGCCCATCCATGTTGCTGTAAATGGCCACCTTTTGCTCTTTTTTGTGATTGAGTAATGTTTCTTTGTGTGTGTGTATACACCACATCATCTTTATTGGTGAGGGTCATCTTTCCAGGAGTGGCTGGTTTTAGCAGAGAACCCTGGGGTGCAAAGCTTGGCCCCAGAGCAGAGCTTTCCAGTGTGGG
>SJYF01000236.1:2415435-2453277 GCA_006410515.1 Procapra przewalskii | reverse complement strand
AAAAAAAAAAAAAAAGAAAGAAAAGAAAAAAGGTACAAAAGACCAATAAGTCTTCAGAATCACTAATCAGGGAAATACCAAGCAAAGCCACAAGGAGATATCTCCTCACGCCTGTTAGGATGGCTGTTATCAAAAAGGCAAGAAATATTAAGTACTCACCAAGATGGAGAGAAAAGGGAACGCTTGTGTACTGTTGCTCAGATTATAAATTGGTGCAGCTACTGGGGAGAACAGTCTGGAAGTTCTCACTGCAGAGACCCAGGGCTGCAGCGGAACTCAAGGCAGACAGAGCTTTAAGGGACTGGATTCCTACTCGAGGAAGAAAGGGATGCCCAGTGCAGCCTGGGATCAGGACCTGGCTTCCCATCCCGCTGTCCCTCAGCAGCTGCTCGAACCTCCAGATAGCTTATGACCTCTGTCATCTCCGGTTCTCATCTGGAAAACGTGGGTAACCTTCCCAGCTTCGTGATAATATCACGGGACTTATAGGTAAACAGATTTGAAAGTACACGTGTAGCATATACAAATATATACTTATCTATAAATATCTCTAGGTGTCCGGAATGTAGTATGCCCTCTGCAGTGTGGTCCAGGGGCTGTGCTTCCTGGGAGGGTCTCCCCTTCTCCCCCAGCCCTCCTGGGGCCCCAGTGCTGCCCTTGAGTGAGATGAAGGGAGAGTTTCAGCACAGGGCCCTGCTCGGGCAGAGGTCCAGCAGCCAGCAGGCTGAGCAGAGCCCTCTAGCCAGGTGCGTCCGGCTAGAGTCACCGCGCCGGGCCAGGTGAGGCTCTGAGGTGGCACCTGCCTGGGGTTGGCAAGACTTCTGAGACTGCTGCCTAATCCCCAGTAATCATAATGCCAACAACTGGGGCGTTAATGGAGGGCTTAAAGCCTGCAAAGTGTGGTTCAATCCCCAAAGGCCCGGGAACTCCACAAAGGTCCCGATAAGTATTATTATCTCTTGGAAGGCAGCAGGTTTCCCTTGTGGGCAAATTCTGTGTGGGGAGGAAGGGAGCCTGAGACACCTGGAGAGCAGGTAATCAGGACACTGCGAACGCTTGTCCTCAGGGGAAAGGACAGGCAGAGAGCCGCAGAGGAGAACCAGGGACTTCAAGGAGAGTGTGTCTCCTCTGTTTCTACTGGGCTGTGAATCAGCAGCAGCAAACGACAGAATGCAAGCTCAGGTTCTCAGATCAAGAGGGGACCCTGGACAGGGGCGGCTTGGCCTGCACGTGTGGTCTGCAAACGGCACGCTGGAGGGTCTTTGGGGCTGATGGGTACTGGTAGTGAATGAAAGTGGGCCGGCGGAAGGCAAGCACAGCTAGGTGGCAGGAGGTCAAGACGGCCGTGGTCGCTGATGCTTGGCGTCAGTGCTGGGGGATGGTGAGGTTTGGAGGCTCACCTGCCTGGAGGGAAACTGAAGGGGAAACGTGTGTGCCCACTGAAACGGGCACCTCTGCTCAGCTCCAACCTAAGCTGGCCCCGTGTTATCAGACCTTCCAGTGTTGGAGAGAAGCTGGAAATCTAATGTTTTTTCTTCTTTAAAATTATTTTATTGAAGTATAGTTGATTCACAATATTGTGTTAATTTCAGTGTATAGCAAAGTTACTCAGTTTATAGATACATACATGTGTTAGTTATTCAGTCATGCCCGACTCTGCAATCCCATGGACTGTAGCTCACCAGGCTTCTCCGTCCGTGGAAAAACTACTGGAGTGGGTTGCCATTTCCTTCTCCATACATACATGCATGTGTGTGTGTGTGTGTGTGTGTGTTCTTTTCCATTATGGTTTCTTCCAGGATGCTGAATGTAGCTCTCTGCACCACACAGTAGGTCCTTGTTTATACACTCTGTGTGTAACAGTATGCATCTTCTAATCTCAAACTCGCAATTCCTTCTTCTCTCAGCCCTCCTCCCCTTTGATAAACATTAAGTCTGTTCTGTATGTCTGTGAGTCACTTCTGTTTCATAGATAAGTTGATTTGTGCCATAGTTTAGATTCCACATAAAAGTGATACCCTTGGAGAAGGAAACGGCAGCCCAGGTGACACCCTTTGTGTGTCTTTCTCTGATTTAATTCCCTTCGCATGACTGCCTCTGGGCCCATCTGCACTGCTGCCTGTGGCGTCACGACACTCTTTTCTATGGCGAGTAGTATTCCATTGCGCACGTGGCTTCCCTGGCGGCTCAGCAGGTAAAGATCCGCCTGCAATGCGGAAGACCTGGGTTCCATCCCTGGGTTGGGAAGATTCGCTGGAGAAGGGAAAGGCTACCCACTCCAGTGTTCTTGGCCTTCCCTTGTGGCTCAGCAAGAATCTGCCTGCAATGCGGGAGACCTGGGTTCGATCCCTGGGTTGGGAAGATCCCCTGGAGAAGGGAAAGGCTACCCATTCCAGTATTCTGGCCTGGAGAATATCTATGAAACAGAAGTGACTCACAAACATAGAGAACAGTCTTATGGTTATCACGGGGGAGGAGGCTTGTAGTATTCCCTTGTGTATACATACCACACCATTTTTTCTTTTTTAAGAATTATTTTAATTGGAAAATGATTACATTACAATATTGTGGTGGTTTTGGCCATACATTAACATGAATCAGCCATGGTGTACATGTGCCCCCAGTCCTGAACCCACCTCCCCCCTCCTTCCCCACCCCATCCCTCTGGGTCATCCCAGAGCACCAGCTTTGAGTACCCTGCTTCACGCATCAAACTTGCACTGGTCATCTGTTTTACATACGGCAATATATATGTTTCATATACATATGCTAGTCTCTTAAATCGTTCTACCCTCCCCTTTTCCCACTGCGTCCATAAGTCTGTTCTTCACATCTGTGTCTCTTCTGCTGCCTTGCATATAGGATTGTCATTAGCATCTTTCTAAATTCCATATATATGCATTAATGTATTGATGACTCTCTTTCTGCCTACTTCACTATAATATGCTTCAGCTTCATCCACCTCAATAGAACTGACTCAAATGTGTTCTTTTTTATGGCTGAGTAATATTCCATTATGGATGTGAGAGTTGGACTGTGAAGAAAGCTGAGCGCCAAAGAATTGATGCTTTTGAACTGAAGTGTTGGAAAAGACTCTTGAGAGTCCCTTGTACTGCAAGGAGATCCAACCAGTCCGTTCTGAAAGAGATCAGCCCTGGGATTTCTTTGGAAGGAATGCTGCTAAAGCTGAAACTCCAGTACTTTGGCCACCTCATGTGAAGAGTTGACTCATTGGAAAAGACTCTGATGCTGGGAGGGATTGGGGGCAGGAGGAGAAGGGGATGACCGAGGATGAGATGGCTGGATGGCCTCACTGACTCCATGGACATGAGTTTGAGTGAACTCCAGGAGTTGGCGATGGACAGGGAGGCCTGGTGTGCTGAGATTCACGGGGTCGCAAAGAGTCAGACATGACTGAGTGACTGAACTGAACTGAACTGAACTGAATACTCCATTGTGTGTATGTACCACAGCTTTCTTATCCATTCATCTGCTGATGGGCATCTAGGTTGCTTCCATGTCCTGGCTGTTGTAAACAGTGCTGAACTGAACACTGGGTACACTGGTTTCCTCAGTGTGTATGTCCAGCAGTGGGACTGCTGGGTTGTTCAGCAGTTCTAGTCCCAGTTTTTTAGGAAAGCACACTGTTCTCCATACCAGCTATACCAGTTTCCATTCCCACCAACAGTGTAAGATGTTCTCTTTTCTCCACATGATCTCTGGCACTTATTGTCTGTAGAATTTTGGATCGCAGCCATTCTGACCAATGTGAGATGGTACCTCATTGTGGTCTGGATTTGCATTTCTCTAATAATGAGTGATGTTGAGCATCTTTTCATGTGTTTGTTAGCCATCTGTATGTCTTCTTTGGAGAAAAGTCTGCTTAGTTCTTTGGCCCACTTTTTTATTGGGTTGTTTATTTTTCTGGAATTGAGCTGCATGAGCTGCTTATATATTTTGGACCTTAATTTTTTTGTCAGTTGTTTCATTTGCTGTTATTTTCTCCCATTCTGAAGGCTGCCTTTTCACCTTGCTTACAGTTTGCTTCATTGTACAAAAGCCTTTAATTTTAATTAGGTCCCATTTGTTTATTTTTGCTTTTATTTCCAGTATTCTGAGAGGTGGGTCATAGAGGATCCTGCTGTGATTTATGTCAGAGAGTGTTCTGCCTATGTTCTCCTCTAGCAGTTTTATAGTTTCTGGTCTTACATTTAGATCTTTAATCCATCTGAGTTTATTTTTGTGTGTGTGGTGTTAGAAAGTATTCTAGTTTCATTCTTTTACAAGTGGTTGACCCGTTTTCCCAGCACCACTTGCTAAAGAGATTATCTTTTCTCCGTTGTATATTCTTGCCTCCTTTGTCAAAGATAAGGTATCCATAGGTGCGTGGATTTATCTCTGGGCTTTCTGTTTTGTACCTTTGACCTATATCTCTGTCTTTGTGCCAGCACCATACTGCCTTGATGGCTGTGGCTTTGTAGTAGAGACTGAAGTCAGGCAGGTTGATTCCTCCAGTTCCATTCTTCTTTCTCAAGACTGCTTTGGCCGGTCAAGGTTTCTTGGTGTATATGTACCACATCTTCTTTATCCATTCATCTGTCGATGGACATTTAGGTTGTGGAAATCTAAATTTTGGTGAAACATGTCTTGAATTTGCAATACTGGTAACTGACTGAACATTTTCAAATACCACTGGGCTAAGGCTTGCCTGACTGGGGAGTCTCTCGTGAAAGACGATTCTTCAATCATTTCAAATTTTCAAGAAGTTGAGCCTCATTACCCTCATGGAGTTGGATGAGTCAGAGCTGGCTCCGGCACATCCCCCTCCCAGTCTGCGTCCCCAGGGTTTCAGAGGAAGCTGGTGGTGGGAGTGGGGGGATCCTATACTTAGTTCAAGCGGGGTTGGTTGGGGCTCCCTAACTGAGGTCAGATGCTGCAGCTGCTAAGTTGCTTCAGTCGTGTCCAACTCTGTGCGACCCCAGAGACGGCAGCCCACCAGGCTTCCCCTGTCCCTGGGATTCTCCAGGCAAGAACACTGGAGTGGGTTGCCATTTCCTTCTCCAATGCATGAAAGTGAAGAGTGAAAGTGAAGCTGCTCAGTCATGTCCAACTCTGTGCGACCCCATGGACTGCAGCCCACCAGACTCCTCCGCCCACGGGATTTTCCAGGCAAGAGTACTGGAGTGGGGTGCCATGGCCTTCTCTGGGGTCAGATGAGAACCGTCAAAAAGAAGATGGTGGGCAGAGGTCAACCGAGGGCGAGATACAGCGACAAGCACACAGCGCTCTTGTTTGGCTCCCCATCTCTCTTTACAGCCCGGCCATCCATTCTTGCCCCTCCCCACCCTTCCTGCCTGCCTTCCTTTCTTTCTTCCCTTTCCCCAGATTTGGAGTGAAGCCTGACAAGGATGGGCATTGCACAAGCTGGCTGAGGAAACTGCTCCTGAGGGAATCACCTGGGCAAGGCACAGCTGCTCTGAACTCCGGAGCTGCAGAGAGTGAAGCATAGAGAGGCTTGATGCGGCACAAGACCTGCAGACACCTGAGGCACAGGGGCAGAGGCTGCAAGCAGAGATTCGGGTCTGAGCCTCGAATTGTAAGTCACCAGGGAAACACCTGTTTCGGACAGGGTCAAATTCAGCGGTGCTACTGGGTGAGTGTAAACAACAGGTGTGCATCCAGTGATGCTGCTGACTTCTAGCGACACTGCGGAGGCTGTGAGTGCTGGAGGGTCAGCTCTCCTCAGACTCCACTCCAAGTGTGGACCACCGACCTGCAGAGCCAGCATCACCCCGAAGCCTCTTAGAAACGCAGCCTTTGACTCTACCATGGGTCTGCTGCCTTTCAGCAATATCTCTGCAGGTGCACGTCAGGCCTGGAGAAGCATTCACTGAAGCGGGAGCTCTTAGACCTGGATTCATCTGGGAAGTGAAAGAGAAGTGAAGGCGAGACTCGCTCAGTCTTGTCTGACTCTTTGCGACTCCCATGGACTCTATAGTCCATGGAATTCTCCAGGCCAGAGCACTGGATTGGGTAGCCTTTCCCTTCTCCAGGGGATCTTCCCAACCCAGGGATCGCACCCAGGTCTCCCGCACTGCAGGCAGATTCTTTACCAGCTGAGCCACAAGGGAAGCCCCATGTGGGAAAGTAAATAACAATAATAAAAGGAAAGTAATCTGGGAAAGTAAATAATAACAAAAAAGCCCCAATATGCTTAGGCCAGCACAACCTCACCTCCTGTCCCCTACCACCAAGAGGCTCTGATTTCAATCAGTCTAGGTGGGGTCTGGGCAGAAGGAGATTTTCAGTCTTCCCCCCATGTTTCTGATATGCAGCCATTTTTGAGAACTAGAGCTTGTTAGAAATGCAAATTCCTGGGCCCTACCTCAGACCTAATGAATCAGAATCTGTCTCAGAAACTTGGAGGGGTGACTCTCTTGCACAGTTAGTTTGAGACCCACACTCCATGCTGGAGACAGACAGGAAACCAGACCTGTATGCGTTCACCTAGGCAGAGGCGAGGCCCAGACAGGGACTCTCCTGGGGGACATGCAGGCTGGTGCAGAGGGGGACAGAAAGGCCTTCTAGAGGGGCGCCATTTAGATGGAGAGACAGACCCAGCCAAGTAAAGAGACGGAAAAGTAAAGCGCATTCCAGCCAAAGAAACTGCGGGTGTGATGGCCCTGAGGTGAGAGAGCACACAGCTCATCTGAGCTCTTGAAACAGGTCGGCTGGATTGGAGGAAGAGCCGCTCTGGGGTGAGACTAAGGCAGGAGACAGACAGTGAGGACCTGCGTGCCGTGCTAAGAAGGCTTTCTCTGTGCCCAGGCGGGGCTTTTGCAGAAGGATGTTAGAATGATCACTTTGGTTGCCACGTGGAAATAGGATCTGGGGAGGAAGGGGATACCGGTGGACTCAGGGGACCAGCTGGAAGATGGTCACAGCTGTCCAGGCAATGCGGAGGCACCCACTGTCAATCAGCTAGTCTCCAAGCTGGGAAGTCACTAAGCTAATAATTGTATGAGATACAGTAGAAGATTTCCACCTCAAGGGCCTCTGTTAGACTGTCAAGATGAACAGACTCCTATTCAGTCAGTTGATTCAACATAGCTCAAAATATTCATAACCCCATGATACAGAGGGTCAGTGTTCGCAGCGGCACTGCTTAGAATAGCCTACGCACGGAAGCGGCCTGTGTCCGCCGACAGGTGAGCGCATCAAGAAGGTGCGACACCTGTGGACAACGGAACATCGCTCAGCCTTAAAAAGAATGGCGCAACGCCATTGGCAGCAGCTTTGATGGATCTAGAGATTATCACGTGAGGCAAAGGAAGTCAGAGAAATACGAGCATCACATATTACTTGTGTGTGGAATAGTAAAAAAAAGAAACAGATGAACTTATTTACAAAACAGAAGGAGACTCATTCACAGACAAAGAAAACAAAGGTATGGTTTCCAAGAAGGAAAGGAAGGGATAAATTAAGCGTTTGGGATTAGCATCCACACACTACTGTATATGAAAGAGATGAACGGTAAGGACCTGCTGTAATGCACAGGGAACTATATTCAATGTCTTGTAATAAACTATAATGGGAAAGAATCTGAAAAAAGTATCCATAAATCCTGCACTACAGAGAAACAGGATCCCAAGGGGCGAGACATGAGATGACCAGTAAGATAGGTCACTGCCATCAAGGAGCATACAGCCTTCTGGGGGAGGCAGGTGTGGCCGGACACAGCGCATGCTGCAGAGGTCAGGCACTGCGGCAGACACGGTGGACAGGTAGGCTAGCTGGCCTGCGCTGGCCACGCCCTCTCAGTGATGCTCAGCAGGCCCTTGGCGCATTCAGCCTCACCTCCCATCGTGGCTCATCGGGGCCAGCTGCAGGCTTGTGGGCAGGATTATAGATGAGAAAACAGGGGCAAATAGAAGTGAGTGGATTTGCAACATCGTAAGTTAGGCATTGTTGTTTAGTGTCTCAGTCATGTCTCACTCTTTGTAACACCAGGGACTGTAGCCTACCAGGCTCCCCAGTTTATGGATTTTCCAGGCAAGAATACTGGAGTGGGTTGATATATATATGTGTGTGTGTGTGTATATTTCTATGTATACATATATACACACATATGTGTATATATATATATATATATATATATTCTTTGTCAGATTCTTTTCCATTATAGGTGATGAATCTGACAAAGAATACATATATATAGATGACAGACATAAATTTTTCCATACCATCTTACAGATGTTAACATACAAGTGTAATCTTCTTCAGGTGTATCCTATCTGAATCGCTTTGCCATTCACTTGAAATGAATATACCATCGTAAATCAACTCTACTTCAAAAAAGAAGGTCCAGCATTAGTATTCTGAAAAGAGAAAATGTTAAAAAAAAAAAAGAAAGAAAAATGAGGCATAGAGCGATTATGCTATTTGCTCTGGATCTCAGGAACAGAAAAGGAGCAGAGATGAGACTTGTTACCCCAGGTCCTCTGGCCACATCATCCCATATTCTAACAATTATAATGACATTTCCCAAGCTTCAATCATCCTTCCTGATTTTTACCACAATTTTGCAACCATGAACAATTATTTACTTTGTATTTTACATTAAACTTACTTGCTTTTACATGTTAAATAATTTATTCTAAAAAGAAGGCCATATGAATACAGTGAATAGAAAATTGGCATCACTTGCCCCAAATAGGAGATGACTGTGACAATAAATAAGTCAGACAAACCAATGGTATTTTTTTAAAAGGTGTTTTGATGTGTACTATTTTCTTCCTTTTTAAAAATATTAATATGTTTTTTATTGAAAGATAACTGCTTTACAGAATTTTGCTGTTTTCTATCAAACTTCAACATGAATAAGCCACAGGCAGACATATATCCCCTCCCTTCTGAACCTCCCTCTTATCCGCACCCCATCCCACCCCTCTAGGTTGATACAGAGCCCCTGTTTGAGTTCCCTGAGCCAAACAGCAAATTCCTGTTGACTATCTATATTACATATGGCAATATAAGTTTCCATGTTACTCTTTCCACACATCTCACCCTCTCCTCCCCTCTCCCTATGTCCATAAGACTACTCTCTATGCCTGTTTCTCCATTGCTGCCCTGTAAATAAATTGTTCAGTACCATTTTTCTAGATTCCATATATATGTATTAGAATATGATGTTTATCTTTCTCTTTCTGACTTCACTCTGTATAATAGGCTCTAGGTTCATCCACCTCATTAGAACTGACTCAAATGTGTTCTTTTGATGGCTGAGTAATATTCCACTGTGTATATGGACCACAGCTTCTTTATCCACTCATCTGTCAGTGGACATCTAGTTGCTTCCATGTCCTCGCTATTGTAAACAGTGCTGCAGTGAACAATGGGATACATGTGTCTTTTTCAATCTTGGTTTCCTCAGGGTATATGCCTAGGAGTGGGACTGCTGGGTCATATGGTGGCTTTATTTCTGTTTTTCTAAGGAATCTCCATACCATCTTCTATAATGGCTATATCAATGTACATTCCACCAACAGCGCAAGAGCGTTCGTTCCCTTTTCTGCACACCCTCTTCAGCATTTATTGTTTGTAGACTTTTTGATGATGGCCATTCTGACTAGTGTGAGGGGGAAAAAATTGGGCGAAGAAGGAAAATACCGCTACATAGTAAAGGCCATATATGATAAGCCTATGGCAAGCATTATTCTCAATGGTGAAAAACAGAAAGCATTCCCCCTAAGATCAGGAACAAGACAAGGGTGTCCACTTTTATCACTATTATTCAACATAGTTCTAGAAGTCCTAGCTATAGCAATCAGAGAAGAAAAAGAAATAAAAGGAATCCAGATTGGAAAAGAAAAAGTAAAGCTCTCTCTGTTTGCAGATGAAGTGATATGGTACATAGAAATCCCTAAAGATAGTATCAGAAAATTACTAGAGCTTATCAGTGAATTTAGCAAAGTTGCAGGACACAAAATCAATACACATAAGTCACTTGCATTTCTATATACTAACAATGAAAAATCAGAAAGGGAGATTAAGGAATCAATCCCATTTACCACTGCAATAAAAAGAATAAAATATCTAGGAATAAACTTACCTATGGAGACAAATGAAATCTACACAGAAAATAATGAGACACTGATGAAAGAAATCAAAGATGACATAAACAGATGGAGAGATAGTCCATGTTCCTGGGTAGGAAGAATCAATATTGTGAAAATGACTATTCTACCAAATGCAGTCTACAGATTCAATGCGATCCCTATCAAATTACTAATGCCATTTTTCACAGAACTAGAACAAAAAATTTCACAGTTCATATGGAAGCACAAAAGACCCCAAATAGCCAAAGCAGTCTTGAGAAAGGAGAATGGAGCTGGAGGAATCAACCTTCCTGACTTCAGATTATACTACAAAGCTATAGTTATCAAGACAGTACGCTACTGGCACAAAAACAGAAATATAGGCCAATGGAGCAAGATAGAAAACCCAGACATAAACCCATGTCCCTATAGGTACCTTATTTTTGACAAAGGAGGCAAGAATATACAATGGGGCAAAGATACCTCTTCAATAAATGGTGCTGGGAAAACTGGACAGCCACATGTAAAAGAATGAAATTAGAACACTTCCTAACACAATACACAAAGATAAACTCAAAATGGATTAAAGACCTAAATGTAAGACCAGAAACTGTGAAACTCCTGCAGGAAAACATAGGCAGAACACTCGAAGATATAAATCAAAGCAAGATCCTCTAGACACACCTCCTAGTGAAACAGAAATAAAAACAAAAATAAACGACCGGGACCCAGTTAAACTTGAAAGCTTTTGCACAGCAAAGGGAACTGTAAGCAAGATGTGCCCTGTTTGTAAATTCTCTGTTGAATTTGCTGCAATATTGCTTCCTTTTTTGAAATTCTATTGATTTACCTTTGGCTGTGCTGGGTCTTTGTAGCAGTGCGGGCTTCCCCAACTTGTGGTGGGCATGGGCTACTCTCTCGTTGCAGTGTGTGGGCCTCTGTGCGGTGGGCACAGGCTCTGGGGTGTGGTGTGTGGGCCTCTGTGCGGTGGGCACAGGCTCTGGGGAGCAGTGTGTGGGCCTCTGTGCAGTGGGCACAGACTCTAGTTGCACTGTGTGGGCCTCTGTGCGGTGGGCACAGGCTCTAGTTGCAGTGTGTGGGCCTCTGTGCAGTGGGCACAGGCTCTATATTGCAGTGTGTGGGCCTCTGTGCGGTGGGCACAGGCTCTAGGGTGCTCAGTTGCAGCAGGGACTCTTGGTTGAGGTTTCCAGGCTCTAGAACACAGGCTCTGTTGTTGCGGCCCGAGGGCTTAGTGTGCTTCTAAAGCTTAGTGTGCTTCTAAAGATAATGGAGGAGGTTGGGTACACCTGTGGCCAATGCATGTCAATATATGGCAAAACAAATACAGTATTGTAATGTAGGGAAATAACAATAATAATAAAATTTAAAATTAAAAGAAAAAAAAATAAAGATAATGGAGCCTTCTGGGAATAACTTTCTCACTAGGAGATTTAATCTTATTTAATAGTATCCATCTACTGCCCCCAGTCATTGCACATCCTCCTGGGGCAGACACTGTAAAGTGTCCCAGTCTCCCCTTTTTCCTTTTTCTAAGACACCTGTCTTCCGCTGCTACAAGGCCCCACCCCACGAGATCACCAGGGACAATTCGTCTAAGAGGGCAGAGGGGAGTGAAGGTTTGATATAGAATCATAAGTTATAGAGGCAGCCGCTGGGGCTTCAGTGCTGGGGAATGTGATTGTGATGCAGTGATAGTCCTCATGTGATAAATGGCAAAGATTATGTCTTGCCTTGCTCTCAGCTCCTGTTTTTCTTCTCTTTTTTTTCTCCTTTTTGGGATCAGTTTAGCTTTGATCTTACATTTTTGTCTTTCAATGTTCATGAATCTTCTTTTGCTTTGTTAATGTTGTTTAGTGATTTTTAAAAAATATTATTACTCAATGTGATAACTTTAAGGTTGTAGAGAGAAAGAAAGAGACTTTGGAGATGCTTCAAAATCTGGGAGGCTGGGGGACTGAAAATACAGAGCAAAGCTGGGTGAGAGGAGAGGTTTTCATCAACTTTGTTTGCCTGGCCTCGGGGACATCTGGTTGCTGTAGCGCTGGCTAGTCATGTGGGAGGACCCAAGGATGAGGCTGGAGGGTGGTCCTCAGGCAGGACTTAGAGCTGCTTAGAAAGCCTGTGAATAAACTCCCACCCTAAAGGAGGGCTTGAGGTGGCGTACACACTGCATTTAGAGCCCACAGGTGTGTGTGGGGGGTGATTCCCAGCCCTTTAGAATGATCCTCCAGTCTGACCGTTCTCCCTGACTTGAGAATGTACAAGAGCAGGGACTTGTCTCAAGAAAAATACCTCCCGAGTGATGTATTTGTTGACCCAGCTCTGTGTATACCTAATTTGTACATCAGCTGGGACATTGCTTTTATTTGAGTTAAACAATTTATATGTTAACAACTCTACTTTAATGATCATGATTATCATGATTTATCATATACTTTTTAGCATCCCGGTAAAAGAAACCCTTTCAAAATTCAGGAGATTATCACCTGAGTCTGCTTGGCAAATGATTTGTTTCTATCAATATTCTGGTGAGAGGGGAACATTTTGCTTATGTGACACACACTTGAGATTTACAAAGAGCCAAAAGACCCCCATTCAGCATATCTGAACACATGCAACTCCATATGAAAAATTAGAGGAAGAATAAAAAATGGCTGTGAAGACCAAGTCTTCAATTTCTCTTAATTTTAGTATGGTGACTTTCCATGAGGTCTGCTTTTCAGAAGCTGAATTTAGCCCAAAATGAAAAGACACCTAGAAACTTTCGCACGGGGTGATCCAGGGAGATATGGGGTGGGAGGTGGGAAGGGGCTTCGGCATTGGGAGATCGGGTACACCTGTGGCCAATGCATGTCAATGTATGGCAAAACAAATACAGTATTGTAATGTAGGGAAATAATAAATAAATAAATAAATAAATAAATAAATAAAAAAACCCAGTCTTCAAAATTTCATTTAAAAATAGACAGAAAACCTGATTTCTTATGTGGAATATCCAGGTACTAAAGACAATGCGTATATAAGATGCAGTCATGACTCTCAGGAATTTTACACTGGCAACCCACTCCAGTATTCTCACCTGCAGAATGCCGTGGACAGAGGATGCTGGCAGGCTACAGATCGCAGAGTCGGACATGACTGCGTGACTGAGCATGTGTGCAAGGGAAAGAGACATAAGTGATGATGGAAGTTGGACCATAGAGGTGGAGAAGTGACAAGCGGCTCCAGGGCCTGGGTGATCCCTTTCACATCAGCTGATAGGAGATAGGGCTATGGAGGAGGTGGCATTTGAGTTAGCTATTGATGGATGCCTAGGATTGCACAGGGAGTGGAGAAGGGGATGAGGGGGAGCCATGGGAACAAAGGTCGTGCAGAACTGGCTTTGTAGGATGGGTGTGATGCTGGGTGCATCGTGCCTACTGAGGGAAAGTGACTGAGCAGGGTGGGGAGGGGAAGTTCTCTGAATGGCGCTTGGATTTCACTGAACTAGTCATGGGTGGCCACTGTGGGTGCTTAAACAGGACAGTAGTGACGATGGGATATATTGATTTAGAAAGCTAGGAATGGAGATTAGGCAAGAGGCTTTTTACGTTGGCTCAGTTAAAATGATCCTGTGTGTGTGTGTGTGTGTGTGTGTGCGCGCTAAGTTGCTTCAGTCATGTCTGATTCCGTGTGATCCTGTGGACTGCAGCCGGCCGGGCTCCTCTGTCCATGGGATTCTCCAGGCAACAGTACTGGAGTGGGGTTGCCATGCCCTCCCCCAGGGGATCTTCCTGACCCAGGGATCAAACCCATGTCTCTTACATCTCTTGCACTGGCAGGTAGGCTCTTTACCGCTGGCACCACCCAGGAAGCCCATCCTTCATATATCTTACACTAATTGTGTCCTCTCTCTCTTTCTTCTAATAAATGTTCTGAAATAAAGGATCTTTGTTTTAGAGAGATCAAATAGCTTTGACTCGCAAACAACTCAGATTGATCCAGTGAGTGAAGTCCTGAAATACAACTGAGGGCATGAGACGGGGCGGCCTTTATTTTGGATTTCTGGTCCGTAATTTGTTTTGTTTTTAGTGTATGGGACATACTGCTCAGGAAGATCCCCTGGAGGAGGCAATGGAAATTCACTCCATTATTCTTGCTGAAAAATTCTGTGGATAGAAAAGCCTGGCGGGCTATAGTCCATGGGGTCACAAAGAGTTGGACACAGCTCAGCGGCTGACATCCACGTTTCTGAGATGGAGGAGGGGGTACGAGAAAGAGGGAGGAAAAACACGCACCCTACGTTGCTACTCCTCCAAGAAGATGTTTTCTTTTTTTCCTTTCTGGGAGGCTCTTCAGATCAAATTAAGCAGTAAAAATACTCCAGTTGAGTTGGGCTGGACTGCAGATGGATCCTTCTCTGAGTACAATTACGTGGTGTAATCTGCGCTTCCAAGTACACCATTCCTCCTTCCCAGAGGGAGGAACAGACTCTCAGGCAGGCTCAGGAAGAAGCTGGGCTGCTGTCGCTAAAGAGGTGGAAGGGAGGCTGTCATGCGTGTACAGGAAAGACACCCGCGCCTTCAAAGAGGTCGCCACGCCGCCCTGGGGCGTGGAGGGAAGGCAGGCGGACCAGTGGGGAGACCAGTTGGGGCGGAAATTTTCCTGCGAAGCGTAGGACTGCCGTGATGGCTGCTTTTTGAGACCTGACCTTAGCTCGGGTGGCCTGCGGACTGCAGACGTAGTGGGGTGGGGGGTGTGACGTGGTTCTGAGTCAGTGAGAACCCTCACGAGAGCCCACTGCCCAGAGCAAACTCAGCCGCCTTTGGAAGTGACCAGAGCAAGGCGTGCAACCTGCTCGTTCAGTTTCCCCGGCACGCCCACCTCCGCCACCCGCTCAGGATGCTTCTTTCCTCTGAATCAGAAATGTAGGGCTGTAGATTCAGAATCAGGTTGTAGATTTCAGTCTCAAACTTTTAATTATTTTGGATCTGATTTTGAACCAGTTAGAAAAATGGAGTTGTACGGCTTTGCCTTCTCTTCATTTTTATTTTTTCTCTTTTCAACTTCTCTGTAGAGGCTTTCTTTTCGTCCAAGCAACCTGGGGAGAGGTGTCGGCACTGGGAAGCACTCGGTTTTTCCCTTACTCGTCGGGCTGGTATGGGATACCCAACTGTCAGTTAAAAAATAATGATCTGTAGCGGGTTACAGAATGAAGAGAGCCTTACACTTTGAATCCTCCAAGTGGGTAATTCCTCTAACTGGGTAATTCTTCTAAGCGGGTAATTTCTTGAAGCAGGACCCTTCACAGCCCTGTAAAACCGAAGACCATCTAGGAACTCTTGAACTGTTTCAAATTGTTTTCAAATGGGCCTGAATGCTGTTGAGAAATGCATAATTTACGACCTTAACACTTGATTAGGTGGTAAACGACTGTCAGGAGAGATGTCCTTGGTAATCCAGTTATCATCCAGACTCTAATTATCACTTCACGGGGGAAGGAAGGCTGGGTAATTGAGAACCAAAACTCTTAAAGGGCTTGAAGTGGCCATTTTCTTATGCAGTTAAACAAATTATTTCTCTACCTAGAAGGTGTTTAATTGGTGCCAATTGAGGAGAAGAAGGAAATGGTGCTGTGACTTCCAGGAGTGAGAGTCAGGAGGCTTCAGCCAAGGAAGAGGAAAGCTGCATTGACTTCTGAGCGGTCTCTCCCACCTAAAAAATTCACTTTATCTAAAATATGTATTAGGTGAGGGAGAGAAGAGGAAGTGGGAGCCAGCCAGAACATAATTAACAGCTGCCGGATGCCCCACTCCCCTGCCGGTCATCACTAAGGATTTTTCTCAGATGAGCACCAGTTTCATCTGGTGTTAGTTCCCACTGATCACTATAAATTATTTAAGCCACAAATGCTGGGCCATCCATTAAACCAAGAATGGGGAAAATTGGCCAAAAGTTGCCTCTGGGAAGGGTCCTACTCTCCTGAATTCGGTGGAAACAGGAGTGAGAGGTAAGAGGTAAAGAGAGTCCCTTCTGTATCTTTTTCTCTGACCATCCTTCTTCATCCTCCCCACCCTCAGTCTTCTATGAAGCACTTCTATGCGCAGAAGCGTCCACACTAAGCGCTGTGGATACAAAAATGGGAGTGTCGGACATTACCCTCACCTTCAGCAGTGTCCACTCTACAGGGACACTGATGGATAATGCTGGGGTTTAAGAGAGGCTGGGGATCAACCCGTCTTCTTTCAAATGTGGGATGAAGTGGTGGATACATTCTGGAGGGGGGAGGTCAGTGTGCCTTGATTACTTACAATGCTGAGTGGAGAAAATGTGGGTTAGATCTGTGGCCAGGCGTGTTTGCCTATTGTGGACACATGGTGTTGCCTGCCATATCAGCAAACAAAGGCTGTTGGGGCCACCAAGCCATCAGCTGCTGCAGCCACACACACCCAAGCAACTGTGTACCCTGAGGGGATTCAGCATGGAGCAAAATAGGATACTGGCCCTAAGAGCTGAGGTGTTCATCAGAGTGATTTCAATGACAGCAAGACTCTTGCATCTTTCCCTACAGAAAGTGTGAAAGTGAAAGTGAGATGCACTCAGCCGTGTATGACTCTTTGTGACCCTGTAGACTATCCAGTCCCTGGAATTCTCCAGGCCAGAAGTGGGTAGCCTTTCCCTTCTCCAGGGGATCTTCCCAACCCAGGGATCGAACCCAGGTCTCCTGCATTGCAGGTGGATTCTTTACCAGCTGAGCCACAAAGGGGATAAATTCATTAACTTGAGATTTTTTTTTTCTCCTTTAATTGACAGTAATCTTTTAATATTCCAATTACCTCGTCTTTGTTGCAAAACTGGCTCCTCCTTTACCTCTTTGGAGCAGTTGCTCAGAGCTATCTGAAAGGCTGTGTCATGGGCTTAAGTCCTCAGGAAGTCCACCGAATAAAGAATAATTCTCAACTTTTAGGTTGTGCTTTTTGTTTTCAGTTGAGACCATTCACCAGTGAAATCAACTCTTACCTCTGGTCACTGGCACAGCTGGTCAACTGCTGGCATCCCCCACAGTGAGGATGTTAGCGGGGCAATCACCATGGCAGAGAGCAGAGCAGAATGCATGTGGCATTTGGACCGGCTGGCTCCAAAAGCACCTCTGCCTAATTCTCTGATCCGATCATCACTGCTGCCATCAGAGAGTAAGCTGGAAGTTGAGCCCAGAGTCACTGTGACTCGTGTCTTTCTGCTTGGAAAAACGAGGTCTTGTAATAGAGAGGACTTGAAGGGATGTTTGTGGAGACTAACCTGTACGTGGTAGGTTACATGCTTAATTCACTGCTTTCATGGGTTTGAGGTTAGAAGTGCAATTCTATGCAATGTTCTGAAAACTAAAATTGGCCACATCCTGAAAAATTCAGAAGGCTAAAAATGCACAGAACCAGCATAATCCAGAATGACTATCTTATTATGCCAAGGATGCAGATAATGTGTCATCTGTCCCTAATGGGTAGGTGTCAGTCTGGCACAGAGAATGTCTGGTGAGCAGGAAATGAGGGCTGAATGTAAGCCGATATCTCCCACGTTCTTCTGAACTTACTTTTTCTTGATAGCATCTTTTTCATGTGAACCCAAATGCAATACATATTCATCAAAGAATATTCAGAAAATAGACAAAAACAAAAAGAAAATAAAAGTCAACTTAATTCCACCATTGAAAGACATCATTGCTACTATTCAGGGTTTTTTTTTTTTAATTCTATGGATAAGGTGATGGATATTAATTAAACAGATTGTGATAGCCACTGTATAATATAAACATATATTGAGTCATTATGTTGTAAACCTAAAATGTATACAATACCATATGTCAATTAGATCTCAGTAAAACTGGAAAAAACAAAACTTTGACCAACCTAGACAGTTTATTAAAAAGCAGAGACATACTTTGTCAGCAAAGGTCCATCTAGTCAAGGCTACGGTTTTTCCAGTAGTCATGTATGGATGTGAGAGCTGGACCATAGTGAAAGCTGAGCACTGAAAAACTGATGCTTTAGAACTGTGGTGCTGGAGAAGACTCTTGAGAGGCCTTTGGACTGCAAGGAGATCCAATCAGTCAATTCTAAAAGAAATCAGTCCTGAATATTCATTGGAAGGACTGATGGCTGAAGCTGAAACTCCAATACTTTGGCCAAAAGAACTGACTCATTTGAAAAGACCCTGATGCTGAGAAAGATTGAGAGTGAGCGGAGAAGGGGACGACAGAGGATGAGATGGCTGGATGGCATCACCGACTCAATGGACATGAGTTTGAGTAAGCTCCGGGAGTTGGTGATGGACAGGGAGGCCTGGCGTGCTGCAGTTCATGGGGTCACAGAGAGTCAGACACGACTGAGTGGCTGAACTCAACTGGCTGGGAGTGGTTAAGAGAGTCTGAACATCTTAAAGCAGTGCTGTGCTGTTAAACGCTCAATAACCCGCTTGCAAAGGGGAAGAAAGCCTTGACCTGTAGTATTTGCTCATTTCTGGGGTATAAATACTTCCAAGCTAGTTGATTTCAAGCTACCAGTGGTTTAAACCCTCCATTAAAATTATTCTGAAAAAGTAGCAATTGATTGTGAGCAAGGTTTTAAATACGTAGTTTACTGTTTCTCTCCAGAGAGTTTATACCCAGGAACATTTCCTACCAGGAGCATGAAAGAAGGCCTGTTTAGACCCAGGTGGGCCAGAAGCTGAGGTGGGTGGAAGCTAAGGAAACTCAGAGGAGTCTTGTGCCTCTGATGACATGTAGGAAAAATAATGTTTTTCCCTAAACAATGACTCCACATATATAAACGTCATAAAAGGGGAAAAACTAAACTCTGAATTTGTTTCAGAGTTTTATTTAAAACCAAGTCCAAATATTTGCCAACCAAAATAGTCTCTCTTTTATTTCTCTGTCTCTCATATTGATGCAAGGCTATTAAATATGACACTTCATCATGTTGTATATGCAGAGAAATATGGCATCGTGGAATAAAAAGAAGCCTTGTAATATTGCTGGAGCATGGTAATTCTCAAAGGGCTGGAGTCCTGGCCCAGACAGCAGCTAACTCTGTGAACCTAAGTGGAGCCCCTGCATTCTCTGTTGATCCTCTGTATGAGAATCAGAGAGAGCTGTAAAATACAGATGGAGTTCTGCAGCCGCTCCATGCAAAACATTCTTTGATGGAGTTCCCTTTATTAGCATCAGGATGAAGTATTTTATCCTGATAAAACAGGATTTACAATGTTACCTGGACAGACTTTAAGGTAACCTTCCTTGGATTAGTCCATGGCTTGCTGTTACCCAGTAGACTACGGCAAAGACGATGGAAAGTCACTCCAGCGTTTGCATGGGTGTGCTCAGTTGCTTCAGTCGTGATCGACTCTGGGCGACACTATGGATTCCAGCCTGCCAGGTTCCTCTGTCCAAGGGATCCTCCACGCAAGAATACTGGAGTGGGTAGCCATGCCCTCCTACAGGGAATCCTCCTGACCCGGGGATCGAACCCACATCCCTTACGTCTCCTGCATTGGTAGGCGGGTCCCTCACCACTAGTGCCACGTGGGAAGTCACTCCAGGGTTTACATCATGCTATTCATGCTCTTTAAGACTCCATCTCTTTAGAGTCATTCTCGTTTTCCTGCTGGCCTTGAAGGAATAAGCAGCCACATTGTGCATGTCAGTAGAAAGATTCACATGCCAGGAAAATGCAGGGAACCTGTAGGCATTGACAGCCTCAGTCTGATAAGCCCACAGAACTGAATTCTGCCAACAATGTGAATGAGCTTGGGGGCAGAACCTTCCCCGGTCAAGTCTTCAGACGAGAATGCAGCCTGGCCAACCCCTGGGTTACAGCCTGGTGAGACCCTGAAGCAGAGAACCAGCTCAGCAGGCTTCGCCGCCTGACCCACAGAAATGTAAGATGATAAGCGTGTGTTATTTTAAGATGCGAAGTTTGTGGTGCTTCGTTGCACAACGACATGAAACAGGTCATGGTCTTCCGTGCCCTCTTGACCACCAGCCCCCTCTAGTCCAAGGCTAGAGCTCTCCCCCTGCCCCTTCAGATCCGCTCTTGGTGCTGTCTCTTCTTTCTCTGGGCTCAGAGACACTGACGTCTATGGCTGCGCCTCCTGAGCTTTCTTGCCCTCTGGGTTTTGACTGGCTCTGAAATGAGGCTGGGATGCAGGAGAAGGCAGGAGAGGGTGAATCAAGGCTTACTCCCTGCCAGGTGGTAGGCTGGAAATAGCCACATTTCTCTATGAAGACCTCAGCCCTTGTTAAGAGGTTTTCCCCCTCTGGTTCCAGCGCTGTCTGATTTCTTCCTTTCTTTCCTTCCTGGGAGCCCTGCATGGCATGGGGGATCTTAGTTCCCTGCAGCCCAGGGACTGAACCCTTGCCCTCTGCCATGGGAGTGTGAAGTGTTAGCCTCTAGACTGCCAGGGAAGCCCTCTGCCTGGCTCCTTCACCCCTGCATTGCTGTGCCCTGAGGACGGGGCTGGGGCAAGCTCCTCCCTGTGGGCAGACCTGATTCTCGGCATCCTTCCCCTTGTTCACGTTCCTCAGCCCTACCTAAACCTTTGTCAGAGGGCACTTCACTGGACTCCCCCAAGTGACCCTGCTTAACTATATCACTATTTCTGTTGGGACCCTGATCGACACAAAGCATTATTTCAGCTCCCTGACCTGCTCTCTTACACACAGGGCTTCCTCTACACACTAGAGGGTGGTTTCCCCGCCCCTGGTCCTCATCTTCACCTAGCTCAGTCGTCATGCAAAATGTGGTCCCCAGAAGGGTAGCATCAGCCTCAACCTGGGGAGCGCTAGAAATGCCCATTCTCAGGCCCTGCCCCAGATCTGCTGAGTCAGAAATGTTGAGACGGGGCCCGGAGATCTGCATGCCAACAAGCCTCCAGGTGATTCTGAGGCACATGCTGAAGTTTGGAAACCACTGGACTACTTTGCTCTTCTGCTTTAAGCTGCAAATCAGACTCTTAAACTTTATTTGTTACCTGTGACACTTTTTACAGCACTGTCTCCCTTTTTTTTTGGCCACACTGTGTGACAGGTGGGATTAGTGTGTGGGATCTTTGTTCCCCAATCAGAGTTTGAACTTGCATTTTCTGCATTCGGACTGAGGAGTCTTAACCCAGATCAACTGGGGAAGTCCTAGCACTCCCTGTTTCTGTATTTCTAGCATACCTATCGCTTAGACCTGTTCAAAGGTGGTCTCTCCCAGCATCTTGTGAGCCCAGCATCTATGCTTTGTTCATGATGGAATTATTCTTGTCGTATCTGGTGCCCAACCTTTAACACATGTGCAATAATTATTTCTTAAAAAATTCATTCCTTGAATCCTTTGTGCCTCAGTGTACTCATTCACAGAAAGAAGACTGACTGACTCATTCAATCAACAATCAACTTCGCTCAAGTGGCTCATTTAAGTCATAGAGTTTGGCTCTGGGCAGAAGTTTTCAAACTTCTGGTTTGGAAAGATCTAGATTGTATGGGTTAATTCTTATTCTTCTCAACCATTTCTATCTAAGCTCATAAGGTTGCAGATTTGCAAAAATGTATTCTATAACATCTTAACATCCTTTTTAAACAGCTTAGCTCATAGTTCAGATAAACTGCTTTCCAATTCCTATCTGAATAATCTGACCAAAGAACTTGTGTGCTATACTTCAGCTCAAACCACTTTGTCAGCTTCATATTAACCTAATATTTTTTTGATAGATTGAGGAACCATCCACTCAAAATTTACACCTTGCAATAAGTGTTTACTTTTCATCAGGACAAGTGTTTTGAACTTGGAATTGTAGTACAGTAAGTGAGAAACGCTGGACTGGAAGAAACACAAGCTGGAATCAAGATTGCCAGGAGAAATGTCAGTAACCTCAGATATACAGATGACACCACCCTTATGGCAGAAAGTGAAGAGGAGCTAAAAAGCCTCTTGATGAAAGTGAAAGAGGAGAGTGAAAAAGCTGGCTTAAAGCTCAACATTTAGAAAACGAAGATCATGGCATCCAGTCCCATCATTTCATGGGAAATAGATGGGGAAACAGTGGAAACAGTGTCAGACTTTATTTTTTTGGGCTCCAAAATCACTGCAGATGTTGACTGCAGCCATGAACTTAATAGACACTTAGTCCTTGGAAGAAAAGTTATGACCAACCTAGACAGCATATTCAAAAGCAGAGACATTACTTTGCCGACTAAGGTCCGTCTAGTCAAGGCTATGGTTTTTCCAGTGGTCATGTATGGATGTGAGAGTTGGACTGTGAAGAAGGCTGAGTGCCGAAGAATTGATGCTTTTGAACTGCGGTGTTGGAGAAGACTCTTGAGAGTCCCTGGGACTGCAAGGAGATCCAACTAGTCCATTCTGAAGGAGATCAGCCCTGGGATTTCTTTGGAAGGAATGATGCTAAAGCTGAAACTCCAGTACTTAGGCCACCTGATGTGAAGAGCTGACTCATTGGGAAAGACTGTGATGCTGGGAGGGATTGGGGGCAGGAAGAGAAGGGCTCAACCGAGGATGAGATGGCTGGATGGCATCACGGACTTGATGGACTTGAGTCTGAGTGAACTCCGGGAGATGGTGATGGACAGGGAGGCCTGGCGTGCTGCGATTCATGGGGTCGCGAAGAGTCGGACATGACTGAGCGACTGAACTGAACTGAAGTCTCATACATGTGAACCCATAAGTTGCGAATTTTCAGAAGTGCAAACATGCTATCCCCCAGACATCACTGGATCGTTTTTGAAGAAGGTAGACGGAACTGAATCCAGCTAGGAGCCAAGCCCTGTGCCATCAGCGCCAGGTGTGCGTGCCACTGCCGCCCAGCCTCGGCTCCTGTTGCTGGTGACCCTTCAGCTCCACTGGCTCCCACCTCCTCTCACATCAGTGACTCTTCCTGCCCGTTCACTGGATGCCAGCGTCTGTGTGCCAGTTGTTATACTGGAGTCCTGTGCTTTTCAAGGTACTGTGCTGTGCAACTAAAAATGTTTTATTCATTTTTACGTTTGATTTTTATGTCTTATTTGTATAAAAAGTACTATGAACCTGTTAAAGTACAGTACTGTAGAGTCGACTGTGTTCATTCCACACATAGGCTAACTTTGTTGGACTTACCAATGAGCTCCTGAAATGGAACAGTATAGGCTGTTGCTTAGAACTATTTTTTTTAAAGTCACAAGCTGTCACCTGATCTTATGTTTTTAATGACAGTGGGGTCATAGTCTAAGATGAATTTTCTAGACTCGAAGTGGTCTTGTCCCTGAAGGAGCTTCTTGAACTTATGACAAAGAGGAGGAGATGGGAACCATTGGAGGTTTGAACAGAGGTATGACAGGAACAAACTCATGTTTTAAAAGGATCACCCTGGCTACTCCATGGTGTAGCAGAACAAGAGCAGAGGCAAAGAGACGTGTTATGAGGTGGCTGCATTGATCCAGGTAGAGAGGGGGTTGGCTGGGATGACTGGACATCATCGCAAACAGAGGCATATTCGGCATCTGGGTTTACTGAGAAGGTAGAGCTGTTTGGCTTTGCTGACAGATGTGATCTGGGTGAGAGAGATAGAAGTCAAGATCTCTGGCCTGTGTAACTGTTAGGATGGGGCTGCTGTTTAGTGAGATGATGCAGGCTCTGTGCAGGAAGATCAGGACTACAGAAGGCGTCTACTGTAAATTATCAAGTTACAATTGAATAAACAGCATTGGGTTTAATAAATATCTTGGGAGTTTTATACACACTGTCTCAAATGTTGGCTCCAATATGACTGTGGATGGAGACAAAGAACATCCCATGATTCTATTCCCCATCGGTCTGTGCTAACTAAGGTAGACGTGATTCAAGAAAGGAGGAGATCATGGCCCCGTGCAGATTCGATGGGGAGCTGGTCCTTGGGGTAGATCTCTTCCTTGTCCTTCTCCTGCTCTGCTCTGCACCACAGAGGGTCTGATCATTGCTGGCTGTGTTTCCTGGAGTCTGTGGACAGGGGGGTTTGGCTGTGTTGGTACCAGGAGGTCATCACGAGAGGTGAGTGAGTGGCAGAAGGAAGGATTGGGGCCATTTCTCCTCTTCTCTGACTCATGCAGCATCCCTGCTGGCAGCTAAGCATCCTTCATGTACCTGCTCCACCTGGACAGGCCCTCGGGGCCTGATAACACTACCTTCCAGCTCTGGCTCCCAGCCCAGGGGAGCCCCAGCTGCCTGCACTGGAGTCTCTGGGTCGCTTGTCTCTATTTGGCTTCTCAGTTTAATGTCTAGAAAGTGAAGTTGCTAAGTTGTGTCTGACTCTTTGCGACCCCATGAACTGTAGCCCACCAGGCTCCTCCGTCCATGGGATTTTCCAGGCAAGAACTGGAATGCGTTGCTGTTTCCTTCACCAGGAGATCTTCCTGACCCAGGGATCGAACCTGGGTTTCCTGCACTGTGGCCAGACGCTTTACCCTCTGAGCCACCAGGGAAGCCCAGTGTCTAGAGGGGTTTCTCCTTTCCTGGATGATTCCCTCAGGCTAAAATTCCCATAGTGAAAAAGGGGGACTTGGGGTAATTACGTGGCACATCACTAATTTCAAGGGTATTTGAGTGTTTGACTTGTGTTTATCTTCTCTGCTTGGTTTGTCCATGACCTGATTATCCATCTGGGTGAGATGGGCTGTGGGTTAGCATTGATTTGACCCTCACGGATTTTCATTCACTACTCAGGACTAAAGTGTCGACAGCAATCTTAAGACAAAACCACCCCTCTGATGCCTGAATTTCTTCTCTGGTATCACAATCAAGCTTGGATGCTCTTCAGGAGAAACTCATTAATTTTCAAGGTTTGCCATTTTATCTGAAATTTAAATTTTTTTTAATACAACAACACCCCCCTCAAAAAAAAAAAAAACCCAACTCAAACTGGCTTAAAGAAAAAATTGAATTTATTCAGTTGAGTTCAGTTCAGTTCAATTCAGTTGCTTAGTCATGTCTGACTCTTTGCAACCCCATAAACCGCAGCACACCAGGCCTCCCTGTCCATCACCAACTCATGGAGTTAACCCAGACCCATGTCCATTGAGTCGGTGATGCCATCCAGCCATCTTATCCTCCGTCGTCCCCTTCTCCTCCTTCCCTCAATCTTTCCCAGCATCAGGGTCCTTTCCAGTGAGTCTGCTCTTCGCATCAGGAGGCCAAAGTATTGGAGCTTCAGGTTCAGCATCAGTCCTTCCAATGAATATTCAGGACTGATTTACTTTAGGATGGACTGGTTGGATCTCCTTGCAGTCCAAGTGACTCTCAAGAATCTTCTCCAACACCACAGTTCAAAAGCATCAGCTCTTCGGCGCTCAGCTTTATTTATAGTCCAACTCTCACATCCATAGATGACCACTGGGAAAACCGTAGCCTTGACTAGACGGACCTTTGTTGACAAAGTAATGTCTCTGTTTTTTAATATGCTGTCTAGATTGGTCATAACTTTCCTTCCAAGGAGTAAGCAACTTTTAATTTCATGGCTGCAATCACTATCTGCAGTGATTTTGGAGCCCAGAAAAATAAAGTCACTGTTTCCACTGTTTCCCCATCTATTTCCCATGAAGTGATTGGACCAGATGCCATGATCTTAGTTTTCTGAATGTTGAGCTTTAAGCCAACTTTTTCACTCTCCTCTTTCAACTTTCATAAAGAGGCTCTTTAGTTCTTCACTTTCTTCCATTAAAGTGGTGTCATCTATATATCTGAGGTTATTGATATTTCTCCCGGCAATCTTGATTCCAGCTTGTGCTTCCTCCAGCCCAGCATTTCTCATAGATGTACTCTGCATATAAGTTAAATAAGCAGGGTGACAATATACAGCCTTGACGTACTCCTTTTTTTATTTGGAACCAGTCTGTTGTTCCATGTCCAGTTCTAACTGTTGCTTCCTGACATGCATACAGGTTTCTCAAGAGGCAAGTCAGGTGGTCTGGTATGCCCATCTCTTCCAGAATTTTCCAAAGTTTATTGTGATCCACACAGTCAAAGACTGGCATAGTCAATAAAGCAGAAATAGATGTTTTTCTGGAATTCTTTTGCTTTTTCAATGATCCAGCAGATGTTGACAATTTGATCTCTGGTTTCTCTGCCTTTTCTAAAACTAGCTTGATATCTGGAAGTTCACAGTTCATGTATTGCTGAAGCCTGGCTTGGAGAATTTTGAGCATTATTTTGCTAGCGTGTGAGATGACTGCAATTGTGTGGTAGTTTGAGCATTCTTTGGCATTGCCTTTCTTTGGGATTGGCATGAAAACTGACCTTTTCCGGTCCTGCAGCCACTGCTGAGTTTTCCAAATTTGCTGGCATATTGAGTGCAACACTTTCACAGCATCATCTTCCAGGATTTGAAACAGCTCAAGTGGAACTCCATCACCTCCACTAGCTTTTTTCTTAGTGATGCTTCCTTTAAGCCCACTTGACTTTATACTCCAGGGTGGCTGACTCTAGGTGAGTAATCACACCATCATGGTTATCTGGGTCATTAAGACCTGATTTGTACAGTTCTTTTGTGTATTCTTGCCACCTCTTCTTAATATGTTTTGCTTCTCTTAGGTCCATACCATTTCTGTCCTTTATTGAGCCCATCTTTGTATGAAATAAATAGAATATGTTGGTTCTTCTAATTGATTAATCAAGCAGGAACGTTTCAGATGAGGCTTTTATGACCCAGTTTTGTTTTCTTTCCTCCCCCCTCCCTTTCTTAACACATCTTCTTTAAGATCATTTCCTGCTGAAACCAGGTCGCCTCCCCTCGCTGTCTGAGTTGGTTCTTAAAAGGTCAGACACATCCTAGGCTCTCCCGGGCCCTGCCTGGCTCGCATGTCCCAGCGCTCACTGGTCTGCTTTAGGTCACATTCCTATCCCTGATTGGGCTGCCTTTGGTCAGACGCTGTCAACCCTGAGCTCATTCCTGTGGCTGGGTGACGGGATGCAGTTTTTAAAGACTAGCCTGTGCTCATCCACGTGTCCTGGCTGTACCGGGTCTCTGTGGCAGTGTGTCCATGGCCTCTAGCTGCAGCGAGCCGGCTCTATTCTTCACTGTGGTGCTGGGGCTTCTCACTGTGGTGGCTTCTCGTATCACAGAGCACAGGATCTAGCCTCTCAGGCTTCAGTAGCTGTGGCTCCCAGGCCTACTTGCTTCTCGGCATGTGGAATCTTCTCAGACCAGGGGTCGAACTCATGTCCCCTGCATTGGCAGACAGATCACTCTCCACTGGTCCACCAGGAAATTCCAGTGGGATGCACTCATAGGCCTAGGAAAGTGCTCCGTAAGTGGAAGACACTGGTAACTGAATGGAACTGGGAGTGGGGTCAATCTCGCCCACACTACAGATCTCAAAAATTCAGGATGAAGTTAATAAGGAAAAGGGAGGAAATGGGTTCTAGAGATGCCTGGGGAAAAGCTCTCTGCTACAGAAGGCAAGGACGAAGAGCCATCTGAGCATCTGCTACTGCTCCACCTCTGTCGGCAGAGGACTCTTGAAGGTTTACATTGGACAGATTCAGGTCTCCAAGGCGCATTAACAAATCATAGGTGCCGCAAGTCCAAAATCTGGTAAATAAAACAAAAAATTCTCTACTCTATGAGGAGGTAAACTCTGAATTTCCAAAGCTACTTGAGCAGGGATAAAACTATTCATTTAATTATAAATCCACAAGCAATACATGTACAGGCATATGTATTTGGAAGGAGATGACAAAACACAAACAAAAAGACAGGATGATTTTTAAAATCTCAGCTCTTGACACCGTACAAACACATGAGAAAGTGGGCTCCCGCCTCGAACAGTGCACAATTAGAATGGAAACTCTCACAGCTGCCGTGGAGGGAGGGCTGTCAATATAGCGGACAGTGTGGTGGACCCAGTGTAGCGAACCCCCGTGAGAGATGCAGCCAAAGTCTCGTTGGATGATCCCATCGTTTCATTTTGCAAAGTGGTAGCCGTGGCAGCTGAGGCATGCTTAAAGACCCACACCTCCATGGACGCCTCATGTGTGGCAGGCTGTTAGTTGATTCATTATTCTTTCTCATGTAGGCCAGTGAGTACTTAAAAGAGACAAAGCTTCCCTGCCCCCTGCCCCCTCTCCCGATTTCTTTTCTCTTCTTCTGGTTTGGCAGGTGCCTAGATTCTTATCTCTGTGCAGGACAGTAAAACAGCAGATGATCTGGTAACAGTGACAAGAACAAAATCCCACCCACAACTTAAAAAAATGAAGTGAATGCTGGTGAGTCACTTAATCTGCTTGCCATTAAGTCATATCTAATAATTTATAAATTAAGAAGAGAGTGCGTAAATTTCAGTGAACATGGTTCAATGCTATAATAGAGAGAGGAGCTTAATGGGATTCTGTTTTTATTTGTTTATTTTGAGGTAGGGAGGTCATGTATTTTTTTGTCTCTTTTTTTGTCAGAATGAATTCTAACTCCTTAAGCCTCAGACCATTAGGTATTTGAAGGAGCTATTGTTCTACAGAACTTACCAGTTGAGGTGGTTTTTCTGTCAGTCACTCAGACTACGTAATTCTGAGATGCCTTCTTTTAAAAAAATTTTTAAATTATAGTTGATTTATAATGTTGTCAGCTTTGGATATACAGCAAAGTGATTCAGTTTTACACACGTATATATCTTCTCTTTCAGATTCTTTTCCATTATGCGTATTATGAGATATTAAATACAGTTCCCTGTGCTATAAGGTAGGAACTCAGATGGCTTTTTTCTGACACTGACTTGAAAAGCATCCGTGTGGCAACAACAATCAGACAGAGCTGTTGTAAGATTCAGGTTCCACTGGCAGTCCAGCACAATGATTGGGGAAGTTTCAGCTAGCTGTGGTGGTAGAATGAAGTGAAGTGAAGTTGCTCAGTCGTGTCTGACTCTTTGCGACCCTCTGGGCTGTAGCCTACCAGGCTCCTCTGTCCATGGGATTTTCCAGGCAAGAATCCTGGAGTGGGTTGCCATTTCCTTCTCCAGGGGATCTTCCCAACCCGGGGATCGAACCCAGGTCTCCTGCATTGTAAACAAACACTTTACCGTCTGAGCCACCAGGGAAGCGAATGGCCCCCCTCAAAACTAAGCGGCTAAAAAGAACAACTGTTGACTATTACTGGCAAGACAATGCATCCGCCGGATGGACCCACTGATCCGGGCTGAGCTCCGCCCACCTCCGCCGGGCTTACTGGTATCCCTTTGGTCAGCTGGAGGGCTGGCTGCTCTAAACGGCCATGGTTGGGACATGTTAGCTTCACTCCACGTGGTCTTTGATCCTTCCTGCAGGTCAGTCTGGACTTATCCCCGTGGCAGGGGGGAGGTTCCAACAGAGTGGAAGCATGGAAGATCTCTTAAGCTCTAGGGTCAACTGGATCGTTGCCACATTGACCTCATTATACCAGCAAAATCAAGCGCAGATTCCAGAAGAAGGGAAATGGACAATGCCTCCTGGTGGGAGGAGCTACCAACTCATCTTGGATGCAGGAGGGAAAGAATTGAAGCCAGATTTGCGCCCATGTACCGAAGGGAACTCGAGTCTTCTCAGCTCACATGGTAAACACCTTATTTTTAGGGGGGAGAGTAGGATAGAAATAACCGTTATGTGTGAAAGAAGTTCCCATACCCAATTTAGAGACAATCTGGTTTATTAAAATAGAAGCATCTCCTCCCAATTTTCTTTTTTAGTTCTCTCATTTCTACCATTTGTTGACTATTCCACCCAGTGTAGAGAGAAGCTTTCGTATTTGTTTTTATTATACTTGAATTATTTTGGGCTTTGTTTGTTAATATATTATTGTGGAATTTAGGTTTCTTAAAGCCACGAGAATATTTTCTTTTCTTCTGAGTTTTATTTTTAGCTATCTTAAAATGAATTGCTATCCGTAGTGGAATACTTGAAATCATTGTGTGAAAAGGTGTGATTCAGTTTTCACTTCTTCAAGAAACATGGTTGAGTGAGTGCTTTGGGGTGCTTCAGAGCTGGGCTGGTTGTTCAAGATACAGTAAAGAGCAAGACACGCAAAATCCCTGGGCTCAGTAAAGTATAAACTTTACTGGGGTGGGGTCAGGGTACAGATAGGAAGCCAGCAAACAAGCAAACAAGAGAGTCAGCAAACCATGACTGATTATAGGAAGTGCTGAGAAGGCTAAAGCTGGCCACTGGGCAACTTCATTTAATCCGAGACCTCCACCTCCACTTACGGGAGACGGGAGGAGGTGAAAGGGAAGCAGAGGCTGTCTTTGGGAAGAGAAGACAGCAGTGCAAAGGGCCAGGGGCAGAGCGGTCCAGAGCGGGCAGACCTGGATGAAGCCTCAAGACGCCCTCACAGAGAGTTTCAGGGACAGAACCCAGTGTCCTGGTGCCGTCAGCGCTCTGCTTCTGTCCACTCGGAGGCGTCAGTCTTTGGAGTGCTTGCCCTCCTGGGGGCAGCAGTTGCCTCTCCATCAGACAGCTGCCTTCAGACCTCCAGAATTCACTTTTCCTGAAAGTCCCAAGAGCTACGCATCCTGGGAGTGGACATTCTCTGGGGCAGCCCTTTAGCAATACTGATGAGAGTGGGGGTATCAATTCACCAACTCCCTTGCCAATGGGGTACCTCCCAGACCTCTCCTGCAGAAATAAGCCAAAGTTGTGCTAAGTGGGACTTTTCTCGATTTCTTACCCTTGTTGGATTTTCTTTTTCTGTCCCACCTCCATCACTCTCCTACTGGCTTTTCCTGGAACGTTTTCTAATAAGTGACACTCTCAGGAATTCTTGTCCTTGGAGGTGATTTCAAGGTATACCAACCCTGGGCAGCCAGTGGCATTGGAGCAAAATGAATGAAGAAGGAGGTATGAGATATGGTTCCAGAGACAGGTCAGGCACTGCGTAGCAAGTACACCGTACTTATACAAGCGAGTACTTTTACCCCTGTACAAGTGAGCAGGAAATGACATTCCTAACACACTTACGCGAAAGCTGCACCCTGTGGGCAATGGCCGGAGAGAGAATTGGCTGGGTGCGGGAAAGAGTAAAACCTCAAACCAAATTCAAGGCCAGTAATCCTCCCTGTGCTGACATCTCTACCAATTTCTTTTTATCTTTCCAATTGGAATAAAATGATCTACCCTTTGGCTATGCCTCAAAGATGGTGTGAGGATGAAAAGATGATTTGCATAAACTTATCGCTCGCTGCAAAAGATTTGCCCAATAAAATCCACTATTATTATTGATAAAAATAAAAATAGCAATGCAAGCTCATAGCCACTCTCTGGAGAATTTTCATTCGTTAATGGGAAAATTAAGTGTTATCCTGAAGAGGAAAGCGACTGCTGCTAAGTCTCTCTGTTATTGGTACCATTGTTGCTCCTTTGAATGTGTGCACAAACAAAAGAGCTGATGCAAACATTTGTGACCCAACCCGGTTCAGCCTGCATTAGAGATAAAGATCTTTTGAAAAATGGCAGCAATGCAGCCAGCATTCCAGGTTTTCCTTTTAGAAGAAAGGGATAGCTTATTTAAAAATTTTTAAAAAAGGAGTATAAATGGAGGTTTAAAAATATTGGTTTCTGTTCTAGATACAGATACACATAAATAATCTCCATACGAATGAGTGCATGTGTGTGTGGTGATGTGTGATGTGGACACGCAATCATGCTTGGTAGACTCTGCTCATGAAAGCTTTTTCCACACCAGCGTACAGAAAGTGACAGATGGGGCGGCAGTGGCTGAGAAGCAGTTGCACATATATGGCCAGCATGGTTTTGATTGCATGTTGGGTTGTCAGCCAGCCACACACCAGAACTATTATTTTAGGAGGCTGCAAGAGAATTAGCCAATGTCAAAGGAAAGAGATGCGGGGAATGAAATAGACTCTCAAGTGCGGAAGGGGAGGGAGTGATGGAGGCAAAAGGCAAGATGCAGCATCAGTTCCCCTAAGAAGTTTCCTGGGTCCCTGGGACCTCCAGCTCCTCTCCATAGAAAGCCCATCTTTCTGTCTTCAGTAAAAATGCTCTTCATAAGGCATCAGTGTAGCTGAGCTACATCCAGCTGTTGGAATTGACACAAGAGCTCACTGAGAGCAGTTTGTTGTGGTATTCAGGTCCAGTCGTTATTGTTCCTAAGTTTTCATAATAAAAATCTCATAGTTGAAGTAAACATGTGAAACGCAGGATACACCAGATAGGACTGGAGGTCCACATCTTCCAACAACCTTGTGAATGCTTCTTTTTCCTGGGTTCTGAGCTACACAGCAGGTGTAATCTCAACTGCAGTAGAAAATGACAGACAGACTTCAGTGTCAGAAGAACAAATATCTGCGCTCAGCATCTGGAAAGATCGCACACCTCAGTAAGACCAACAGACAGGGAAGTCTGGAGAAAGTCCTGGCCGTGATGACTTTTCTATTTCTCCATCAACACCATTGTGGGGCTTTGCTGTATATGCTTTAAAACACACTCCATGGCACAAGATGTCAAAATCAGCCCAAACCAGGAAAGTCTGGACTCTACTATGGTGAGGAATCTCTGTTAAGTCACCCATGAGTTTTCCTTTTTGGGAAGATTCTCACAATGAATAAATAAAACAAATAAATCTTTCTTTCTCAGAAGAAATTAGCATTACAGGTCTCTGTGTTATTAGGCTAGACTTTGCTATGTCTTACGGTCTCATCTGCTGCTGCTGCTGCTGCTGCTGAGTCACTTCAGTAGTGTCCGACTCTGTGTGACCCCATAGACGGCAGCCCACCAGGCTCCCCCGTCCCTGGGATTCTCCAGGCAAGAACACTGGAGTGGGGTGCCATTTCCTTCTCCAATGCATGAAAGTGTAAAGTGAAAGGGAAGTCACTCAATCATGTCCGACTCTTAGCAACCCCTTGGACTGCAGCCTACCAGGCTCCTCCATCCGTGGGATTCTCCAGGCAAGAGTACCAGAGTGGGGTGCCATTGTCTTCTCCAGGGTCTCATCTACTGCACTCTTAATAAGCCTAGGACGTGCTTACAAGGGTCAGTTTTGAAAAATGGTGGAGAGAGGGACAGAGCTCCACACCGTGTTGCTGACAAGTGCTACCCGTGAAGCTTCACATGCATCAGAGGCCCTCGCAGCCTCCGCCTCATTCCGCCTGTACTTACCCTCCCAGTGGCTCTTCTGTGATGTGGGTTCCCATGTGGTTCATCCCAACTGCTGTAGGTATTCTTACACTCAATTTTCAGGACCGCCTCTTAAAATTTTTTTTTTTCTTAATTACAAAATATAACATTGCACCTGTAGAAAATCAGGTTTTAGAACCTGATAGTCGTGTGTGTATGATAAGTAGCCTCAGTCATGTCCAACTCTGTGATTCTATGGACCATAGCCCATTAGACTGTTCTGTCCATGGAATTCTCCAGGCAAGAATACTGAAGTGGGTTGCCATTTCTTTCTCCAGAGGATCTTCAGTGCTGAATAAATATGCAATGAATGGGTGAATTAAAAATATTTTGTAAATATAATACAGAAGAAAACAATTAAGAATCGATCATAAACCCACCCTCCAGAGATGGACAGTCAACACCACTTCTTGGTTATAAGCTCTGAGACATTTTCTGAAAATCTAAAAACATAAATTATACCATTTTATCTTATTGTTTTGTTATATGCCTGCCTCTGGCCTCAAGTTGAACATCCTCCCATACCAATAGATAGCCTTATATGCCATCCTTATCGGCTACCTAATAATCCACTGTATAGATATTAAATGGATAATGGGTTGCTTCACTAAGTTCTAATTCTCTGACATTTAGCTTGCCTCTTTTTTTTCTTTTGTAAACAATACTGCAGTGAACATCCTTGATGATGTTCTTCGATTTTTGTGTGTAATTTTATTTTATGTTTTGGTTTTCTTTTTGTTTATTTGGTGGCATCGGGTCTCAGCTGTGGCACGTGGGGCCCTCACTGCACGTGGTGCGTGGACTCTCTCACTGTGGCATCGGGTCTCAGCTGTGGCACATGGGGCCCTCACTGCACGTGGTGCGTGGACTCTCTCACTGTGGCATCGGGTCTCAGCTGTGGCACGTGGGGTCCTCCCTGCACATGGTGCATGGACTCTCACCGTGGCATCAGGTCTCAGCTGTGGCACGTGGGGTCCTCCCTGCATGGACTCTCATTATGGCACAAGTTCCAGAGCGTGTGGGCTCAGCAGTTGCTCTGTGACACGTGGGATCTCAGTTCCCTGACCGGGGATAGAACTTATGTCCCCTGCATTGCAGGCAGATTCATAGGTACTGGACCACCAGGGAAGTCCTTGTTTTACTTTTAAATGTGTGTTTATTTTTGAAGTACATTGAGCTTCAGCACTATGTTACTTCCTGTTACACAACAGAGGGATTTTTTTCTGTACATTTCATTTTTTTCTTTACTTAATTGAAGTATAGTTGATTTACAATGTGATGATTTATGCTGTACATCAAAGTGACTCAGTTATACACATATACACATGTTTATATGCATGTAATTTTAATTATTTCTTTAGGATAAACTCCCAGAAATAAAGAATGTGGGTTAAAGTACCTGTGTATTGTATGACCTGTTGACAGATCATTCAGGGAAGTACCTCTTTGCCTGTGCCTTGAGGCTGATCCCTGTCCAATTGGAACTCTGAATTATAACCTCCTTTGGAGTCTGCACCCTTCAGGATCTGAGTGACTTGTACACAGGGACAATGGGTGTTTATTATGATCAAGTCATTTGAATAGCCCAGTCCCTTGGCCTTGATTCCACCTCTTCTAAGAACTGAATTCACTGGATAGTGAAGTAACAGAGGGAATCACCGAGAAAGACCCCCTGTTACCTCTGATGCTTCAACTCCAGGTCAGTTAATTTATCTGGGCCAGAGGTCAGTCAACTACAGTCCATGAGTCAAATCCAGCCTGTTTTATGAATGGCCTATAAATTAAGAATTATTCCTATGTTTGTAAATGCTTGGAAAAACATCAAAAGAAGAATATTTCTTGAAGTGAAAAGTATAGAAAATTTAATTTGTGCACATAAATAAAATTTTATTGGAATACAGATCCATTAATTTATTTTCATCCGCAAGATCTATTCATTCATTAATTCATTCAAGACCTATGTTCATTCTTTGGCCCCTTACAGAAAATGTGTCCTGAACCCTGATCTAGACATCAGTCAATCTAAGCAGAGTAATCGAAACTCTGGAAAAGTGAAGTCTGCCGGAGAGCCACAGTTACAAGCACTTTCAACAAGTGGAGGCGAGACCTCACCATCTTCTTATTGTCTGGGCTTTGACCCCAGCATTCCACAGGTGAGAAAGTCCACACCTGAAACCTTGGCTCTGCCGAGCACTCAGACGAGGGGTTTCGGGGTGAGCACTGGCAGCTTCCCGGGCTCACAGTTTCAGCATCGCTGGTCGCATGTCCTGAGGGCGCGCTTTGGCTGGCGTGGCTGCGAGATGAAGGATGGCTCCCTGACTAACTCGTCAGAGTGCGGGGCAGCTGCAGCGTGTGCTGACCCATTTGCTTCACTTAAATAAAAGTTGGTGGTTAGGCTTCTGTCGCGTTGTGCTCTCCTGCTAATTATCAGTGTATTTGTTTTAGAGACAATTAGCCACCTGGTTCATTTTCCCATTGAAGTCAGGTCATCATGACTTACATCTGCTTCCAGGCCTCCTCAAGTCCAAGACATAATACAAAGATGATGGCTATGATTATAAAAAGCGTGCGGGGTTGGGCAGCCATGGCATTGAATTCCCAAGGAGGATTGAGTTGCATCATTGTACTCACAGAAGCTCCTCTCTGCCAGTCACAAAAGAAGGATGTGAACAGAGAACTCTCGTGCAGGGCCAGAAGTTCCTTCAGCAAGTGGGGAGGACTTGCAAGGTCAACACTAATAACGGCAAAACACAGCGAGACACGATTCCTCCCGGGGCAGTGTGCTGATACAACAAAAAAGTGACGAGTAGGCACGGCTTAGTGCTTGCAGAATTTGCATAAAACTGAAGTTGTTCAGACCTGTGGGTGTTGCCTTTTTTAAAAATGTGCCTGATAGCATGACACAATATTATGCAGAATACACATTTGCTTTTATAATCCCATATGCTCTGGCAAAACTTAACATTTTGGAGCTAAGAGTTTATTATGCTAGGTCCTTGCTGAATCCCATTGATAACAGAGGCCCTGTCTGCAGCTTTCTGAACTAGGGGAGGTGGAGGTCAATGGTCTTGAGGCTGCTTGATCACAGGGTGCACTGTGTTCCAAGGATGTAACTTGACTGGAGCGAGGAAATCAGATCTAGGAAGCTTGGTAATGAATCAAGTGTGTGTCTTTGCTGCAGAGGGCCTGGAACTGGATTCAGCAGCTGGAGACGGACTATTAAACAGTTCACTCGGCTGCCTTAATACTAGTCAAGCAGAGACCGAAGTGAGGTTTGGTTCAGTGTTGGGGAAAGGAAGCATTTGTAAAATTTACAAGAATACATACATTACAAGGATAAGTCACTATGGGTCACCAGGATACATTCTGAAGACCTTTCGCCCCGGAGGAAGGTGGCAGAGAACGCATGCTTCAGACCTCACCTTAGCAACTTGCTTAAGCCCCGACAGAAATCCCAACTTACATAAAACCTCACACCATCCACAGAACTCCAGAGATGACGGCACCTTCCACAAAGGCACAGGGGATTATTTATAACGTATTGTTCAACTTAAATTGGAAAAATGTAAGCAGAGAGCCAATTTGGCATGCTAAATTTGGATTTCCCAAAGTGAGTCCTGGCAGAACATTGGTTCTGTGGAGTATTAAGTTGAATATGAGATTCTGTGGCCTCTTGATTTTGGGAAACAGGGGCTCAACTAAGTTAACTCAGCTAAGTTAAAAGTTTATGCAGGACCTCTGGGTGTTTTTAATATGCTAATGAGCTTTGTGAAATGCACATTCCCCAAACTTATTAGACCATAGGACCCCCTTTTCCTGAGCAGCTGGCATAATAGTGTTCTGTGCCTGCTCTCCTCAGGGCTTTATGAAAATCCTAACCAAGAGCAAGTGAAAGTAGATGGTTGGGGGCGGTGGGCTTACAAAATTGAAGAGCAGGCTGGTTCCTGGATCTTAGAAGGGCTTGGGCTTTTCTGACTCCAGGTCTGATGTCTGAGCTTGAATGGTCCCACTTTTCAGGTTTTTTTTTTTTTTTTTCAGTTGCTGCCTTGTGGAGCCTTAGGCTATGATTTGAAATGGTAAGAAATAATTTAGCTAATTGAGTCGAGAAGTAAGCCCACAACTTTTGATCACCTGCATAAAATCCATTAGTCTGAAGATGAATGGTGTAGTACAAAGGGTGGACAAATGAGGACGTCGGGCTAGGATCGCCCTAATTTCCTAAATGCGGGAGAAAGCAATCCGGCCTGACTGTCCATCACCGTTGGTGGCATGTGAGCCTTCCTATTTGAAAATGTTTGCCAGTTACATAATAGAGTGTGGGACATAAATAACACGGATCAAGTGCGAACATGGGACCCGCAAGGTGACTGCTTTTTGCGCACTGATTCATAGCACCAGCCTTTTAGAAAAAGGAGCCTTGGAACTGCAGCCACCACAAATGCGCTCCCGTTGTCTGGGTCTATTTTTGTGTTGTGCTTTTCTGTAGTCTTCTGCGAGGCTGTTGTAAGCTTAATCCTGTTTAGCAATTATGATTTACTTCAATTGGCTCCACTCATTAAGCTGTTTAAACTTAGATTGAAAGAATAATA
>SJYF01000236.1:2393110-2415376 GCA_006410515.1 Procapra przewalskii | reverse complement strand
AGAGAACAATCAAGGACACAAAGCTTACTGTACCTTGAAAATATTTTTTTTCTTTAAAAAAGGCCTTTGAAGGAGAACAACAAAGCCCAGACTTAAAAAAAACAAAAACGAGAGGAGTGACTCCTGATAAAAGCTAGCTCCAAACCACATATACACTATCTATTTAGACTTGAGAGAATGTATATCGAAAAAAAATATATATGGCTATATAATCACAGATCAGCAGCCTCGGGGTTTTCAACCTATTAACAACAGCTAAGAAGAGACCAAAAGCCTGTCCTTCACGGAAGCTCGATAGGCATGAACGAGGCAAAGCAGCGGTTTCTCCGCTCTCGAGGCGTCCTCTTGATGGTGTGTTTGGAGAGGCTGGTTCTCAGATTGCTAACTGGGTGTAGGTTAGGACTCGGAGCTGCGTGAGGACGAGGCTCCCGGTGAGACCGTCTTTGAACTCCTGCTCTTCGAGGCTATCACCTTACACCCTGCTGGCCTCCACTCCTCGGGACGGAATGAAATAACTTGGCCCCTGTTGGTAAGGGCCAAGCAACGCACTTAGCAAAGACTGGAAGGAAACACAGTACATTCATTAATTTCTCACTGGTGTGTTCAATGGAAATCTGAAAGCCTCAGCATATTGAATTCAGTAGACTAGTGGGTATGGAGCTCTATGCTTGGGGGTGATATTTGAGCCACCGCAGTTTTGAAACGCGTTTGCTCTGGGAAACCCAGAGCAATGAGGAGATTTTCATAAGCAAAGCAGAAATAACTTTCTTTCTCTGGCAGATGACGTCATCCAATTTGGAACTTTCCAGCTGACTAAAATTTTCTTTTTGCTTTAGTTACTGGGAGATTTACACTAAACCTGATGTTCATTTAAATTTTTGATAAGCTGATTGCCATTCTTATATATGATTTTAAGGTTTTTATTTGTATCTCACACTTGTATGATAAGACTTTCTAAACATGCTGCTTGTTTTAATATAGCTGGTGCAGACAACTGCCATTTAAAATCCCAAACCAAAAGATATTGGTGCTTTTGCAAATGCTTCTGTATGACCTCCTTTCTTATTCTCTGGGATCTTCTAACAAGATTTTAAAAACTTAAAATGCATTGTCTCTTCGGTAAAGACACCTTTGGAGTTGATTATTATTATTACCCTGACCAAACCTCCTCACTTCCAACCCAATTTTAGTTCTTCTTTTGGTCCAATCAGGGTGTAAAAGTAAGTGAAAGTGAAGTCGCTCAGTCATATCTCACTCTTTGTGACCCCATGGACTGTATAGCCTACCAGGCTCCTCTGTCCATGGGGTTCTCCAGGCAAGAGTACTGGAGTGGGGTGCCATTTCCTTCTCCAGGGGATCTTCCCGACCCAGGGGCTGAACCCGGGTCTCCTGCATTATAGGCAGAGGCTTTACCCTCTGAGCTACAGGGATGTCTCTTCAGGTTGTAAAGTTTCAAGTCAAGGAAACATCCTTCTTCCCCCTTTTAGTCTGCTGAAAACTTTGTGTCCCTCACATACTCATCTAACCCCCTGGGGGGTTAAGATTTAGGAAGGTGGGCTTTAGGGAAGTGATTAGGTCATGAGGGTGGAGTCCTCATAAATAGGATTAGTGCCTTTACAAAGAGGGCAACCCACATACTTTTTTTTTTTTTACTATCAAGAACACCTTTTAAAGTATTTCTGACATTAAAGAAAAAGAGGAGTTTCACTGCCTAAGACATTTCTTGTTCAATGTCTTAATAATGATTTATTTTAAGGGTGCTCTTTAATAAACAGGGAATATATTAACCAGAACCATATCACAGAATGTTGGGACTGAAAAGGTGCTTGGGGGTGATTTTAATCTTATTATGCTGCAGAATACATCATGAGAAATGCTGGACTGGATGAAGCACAAGCTGGAATCAAGACTGTCAGGAGAAATGTCAGTAACCTCAGATGTGAAGATGACACCACCCTGATGGCAGAAAGTGAAGAGGAGCTAAAAAGCCTCATGATAAAAGTGAAAAGGGGGAGTGAAAAAGTTGGCTTAAAACTCAACATTCAGAAAACTAAGATTATGGCATCTGGTCCCATCACTTCATGGCCAATAATGGGGAAACAATGGAAACAGTGACAGACTTTATTTTTTTGGGGGGGTCTCCAAAATCAATGAAGATGGTGACTATAGCCATGAAATTAAAAGATGCTTGTTCCTTGGAAGAAAAGTTATGACCAACCTAGATAGCATATTCAAAAGCAGAGACATTACTTTGCCGACTAAGGTCTGTCTAGTCAAGACTGTGGTTTTTCCGGTGGTCATGTATGGATGTGAGAGCTGGACTGTGAAGAAAGTCTATGGCACCCCACTCCAGTACTCCTGCCTGGAAAATCCTATGGATGAAGGAGAGTGGTAGGGTGCAGTCCATGGGGTCTCGAAGAGTCGGACATGACTGAGCGACTTCACTTTCACTTTCATGCATTGGAGAAGGAAATGGCAACCCACTCCAGTGTTCTTGCCTGGAGAATCCTAGGGATGGGGGAGCCTGGTGAGCTGCTGTCTATGGGGTCGCACAGAGTCGGACACGACTGAAGCGACTTAGCAGCAGCAGCAGTACTGAAGAATTGATGCTTTTGAACTGTGGTGTTGGAGAAGACTCTTGAGAGTCCCTTGGACTGCAAGGAGATCAAACCTGTCAATCCTGCTCCATGCTTTCTTTCCTCCCCACCATAACACACCCCTATGGTGCTTTTTAATGCCCACATGTGCACACAGACATAGTAGGATGTTCAGCAAAGTTCAGTCCAGTCGCTCAGTCCTGTCCGACTCTTTGTGACCCCATGGACTGCAGCATGCCAGGCCTCCCTGTCCATCACCAACTCCTGGAGTCCACCCAAACCCATGTCCATCGAGTTGCTGATGCCATCCAGCCATCTCATCCTCTGTCGTACTCAGCTGTAAAAAAAAAAAAAAAAAGATATTTCCATTTGTAGCAACATGGAGGGAACTAGAGTATATTATACTTAGTGAAGTTAGACAAAGACAAATATTGTAGAATATTACTTATATGTTGGATCTGACAATAATACAAAAAATCTATATACAAAACAAAAAGAGTCACAGTCATAGAAAACAAACTTACAGTTACCAAAAGGAAAAGGGAAGAGCGAGTGATATATGAGGAGTATGGTATTAACAGATACAAACTACTATAAATAAAACAGGTGAGCAGCAGGGACTTTCTGTATAGCGCAAGAAACTGTATTCGATATCCTATATTTCCCTATAATGGAAGATAATCACATATCTATCTATCTATCTATTTATGTATACGAATCACTTTGCTGTACACCTGAAACAAACACAGTATTGTATCAGCTATGCGTGAGTGTGTGCTAAGTCCCTTCAGTTGCGTCCAAGTCTTTATGAGCCTGTGAACTGTAGCTTCCCAGGCTCCTCTGTCCATGGGATTCTCCAGGCAAGAATACTGGAGTGGGTTGTCACGCCCTCCTCCAGGGGCCGTCCCAGCCCAGGGGTCGAACTCACTTCTCTATGTCTTCTGCACGGGCAGGCGGGTTTACCATGAGCACCGCCTGGGAAGCCTGTAAATCACCTATACTTCAACAAAAAATAAGTTCCACGGCTGCTGCTTGCAAAGTGCCACCTTCTCCAAGTGGCATCCCCGCTCCAAGTCTTCGTTTCCTAGTCTGCCCAGTGCAGGTAATGGTCAGAAAGCTCTGGGGAGGAGTAATAGATTCAGCAGTGTAAACACTTAGCACGTGCTTTGCACATGGCGAGTGCTCAATACATTTTTGGGGCCGTTGTGATCATTGATTAGGCCATAAGAGAGAAAGAGAAGAACTAGCTGTTGTCCTGAATAAACATACAAACCTTAATCCCACACAGGGTCATGTGACACACCTTCATGATGAGAGAGGATTGCCAAGCAAAGGGGCCAAAATAGAAAGCGATGGAAACCAATGGAAGATAGAAAGCGACAGGAAGAAGTAACAACTAACTAATGAGAAATTGAAAGCTATGGGAACTAATGAGACATTTAAGCTATGGAAAGCTTTTTATGTTATGGAAACGAATGACATTGTTTAAAAAAGAATGTTAGTTTGAAATGGTATAAATAGTGAAAAGTTCATTGCCAAACCAGGACTTCAGCCAGTCTCTAAATGACAAGAAAGTTTGGAGCAGTTGACAGAGTGAAAAAGACTGTTCTAGCATCAGGTATGAGCAAACAAGTATAGAAGACGTAGGAGGTCCAGGACACAGGACCCAAAGGACCACAGACCTAGTGCTGGGGCAGCACGTGGTCGATGCTTCCGATATACTTGCGGATGAAGGAAAAGGTATGGGAAGAGTGTGGATGATGGGGAGACCTGGGTGTAAACTGAGGTATTTGAGTCCAGCATGCATCAAAATGCAAGAAGAAAACAGCAATTTAGGAATACTGTTTCAAAGAGGTCACCCTGATAAACTGAAGGAAAAAGAACCCAGAAACAGAGACACTAGCGTTGCGGTGCTGGTGATGACGAAGTTTCCAAGAGGGGGACCTCTTTCGGGGTCTGGCAGTAGTACGTCAGTAGGACAAATGCAAGCGGCTCTCTCTCCCCGGTCACTTTATTCCCCATCCTGTTTGGTTGCCTCCAAACGCGTTTCACTGTCTGCTGGTCCTTTGTTGATTTATGTGTGTGCTTGCTTATTGTCCACCTCCTTCTCTCGAAGGTCGGCCCTGGTGAGCAGAGACCTTACCACGTCCATAATATGGCCCGATATAGGTGGCTCAGAGGTTAAAGCGTCTGCCTCCGATGCGGGAGACCCGGGTTTGATCCCTGGGTCAGGAAGATCCCCTGGATAAGGAAATGGCAACCCACTCCAGTATTCTTGCCTGGAGAATCCCATGGACAGAGAAGCCTAGTAGGTTATAGTCCACGGGGTCGCAAAGAGTCGGACACGACTGAGCGACTTCACCTCAACCTCACCTCAGAGTTGTTCAAGGGGATAAAGGGAGCACCTGTAAGCTGTAGATTGTCACAGCACTGCCGTGGGGACGAACAGAAGCGAGGAAGGCAGGACCAGCTGTTGGCTGCCTTCACGCCCTACCCACCCTTCCAGCTATGATGCTTGTTGAGGGCGTATGGGAAGCTGCGCAGACCCGCCATTAAGACCTACATTGGATGGCTTGGGCTTGAGCCCATCTCAGCATTATTTCACCTCTAAAAGGACTTTGGGGAAGTTACTCTCAGAGTCTTAATCTCCTCATCTGTACAATGGGGATAATAATAAAACCCACCTCACAGGACAGATGGAAAGCTGACAGAGATGGCATGGTGAGCTCCCAGCCCCAGCTCAGCACGACTAAGGACTCAGGAGCAGCAGGTCTTGCTGCTGCCGTGTGCCAGGCGCTGTGCCACTGTCTGGAGGTGGCAGAGAGACTGAGCAGTGGGAGCATTCTAGAAGCCGTCAGATGTACAGGCCTGGTGTCCAAGCGAGATGTGGGAGCACATTCGTTTCATTCTCATTCACTTGTTGACTTGGGTCCCTACTGCCCTTGTCATGGTGAAAGGAAGCAGTCTCCAAGGTGATTTCAGACATGTTTTCTGCAACAGACTCATGGCAACAAAGCAAATTACTGTCAAGAAATGAGACCTGGTGTACAGTTCTTCCAGAAGGAGAAATGAAACAAGTTGAAAGCTGCTTATTTTTGTAACTCAAAATAATGCTAGAAAATAGATAGCTGGATAATTTCAAAGTCAACTGCTTATTGATGTTTTCTTGTTTATAAAAAATTGGGGTATTTAAATTTCAGGGACTGTTATGAATAGCTATACTAGACAGTCGGAAAACTAATGTAGTGTAGCTCCCAATATCTGGTAGAATAGTGAAACAAATAGCCTTAATAACAACCCACATACTTTTACTTTTTACTATCAAGAACACCTTTTAAAGTATTTCTGATATTAAAGAACAAAAAGGAGTTTCACTGCCTAAGACATTTCTTATTCAATGTCTTAATAATGATTTATTTTAAGGGTGCTCTTTAATAAATAGAGAATATATTAACCAGAACCATATCACAGAATGTTGGGACTGAAAAGGTGCTTGGGGGTGATTTTAATCTTATTATGCTGCAGATCATGAAACCCAGAGACTGAAAGGGATTTCCTCAGGGCACAGAGCTCTGGGTGGCAGGACTTGGACAGAACCCAGGTCTCCGGATTTCTAAGCCAGATCCTATTCCAGTTACCAGGTTAGTGGTCTATGATAAAGGGGGCAAACGTCCAACTAGGGTATACATTAAAATAACGGGGCAAGTGACTATCAGCTCCCGTGATTATTCCTGTAATCTGCATGTATCCAATCCGGTACTGTTCACCCAAGCCCCAGTGGGGCCACTGATATGAGCCAGAGACTCTACACTCGGTGTGGACTTTCCATCTCTGCAGATGGCACCACCATCCTCCTTCTTGGCCAAACAGGATTCTGAGCATCGCAGTGGTTTCTCATTTCCTCCCAGAACCAACCATCCTCCACCATCTTCCCCTTCCACTCCAGCTCTCGAATCCTGCCTTTCTCCGTCTCCACTTTTCCACCCCAGAGCAAACCACCGCCCTCTCTTCTCACCTGCCTCACTGCTGCAGCCTCTAACACGTCTCCACATTCTTCTCCTTGTCTTCTCCCATTTTCCAGCGCAGTCTGATCTTCACGTGTTGCAAGAGTGATCATCTGGAATCAAATCTACTTATTTCACAGTTGTGTCCATTATCCATCAATGGTTAACAGTGTGTCATCCCATCACCCTCAAGAGAAAATCCAAACTCCATTCACTTGGAATACAAAGCATTGCAAAAATAGCTCTTGACGATCCTCTTAGCCTCGTGTATTCCTTTATTTTCTCACCTGGCCCCTCCTCCCCTTGCTGAGTCGATCCTCCAGCCATATTGAACTAAGATTTTCCAAAAGCACCGAGCTCTCCTATGTCTGGGGCTTTGTATGCGCTGCTCTGCCTGCCTGGATGCTCTCCCCTTAGATCTTCGCCTGGTTAATTTCTAAGCATTCTTTAGATTTTGCTCAAATATTACTTCTTCTATCTAATCCTCCATGACCACCCAACCTATCTGGTTAGCCTCTTCCTCCCTGCTTCAAAAGGATGCCTCATGTCCCCAGGATAGCACTTATCACACCGACTGTGATCATCTGTGTTTTATTTTTCCTCATTAGCCTGCCAGCTCCGTGAAGGATGGAAATCATGCCCACATTCCGTGTAGAATCCTCACTGCCTATTGCACCTCCTGGGGCAGAACCAAAAAATAGCTGGTCAATGAATGACTGAATGAATAAATGGACCTGCTTTTCATTTTGTGAGATTCCTCATGGGGCTAAGAGAATTTAGCCCCATTTAGAATGGGGTTGCATGTAAGGGTGAGTGAGGAATGGTTCAGAAAAATAATTATTACAGATTACAGTTGGGAGGAGGCAGAGCATCACGTTTTTCTCTTTCTGACGTGACTTTCGCTCAGCATGGCCACCTCTGGGTTCATCCTCGTCTCTGCAAATGGCACTATTTCGTTTCTTTATACGGCTGAGGAATGCTCCTTTGTATTTACGTATCACATCTTCTTTATCCATTCCTCTAAGACACGAAGAGGAAAACAAATGTCGTATGATATCGCTTACCTGTGAAATCTAGAAAAACTGGTACAGATGACTTATTTGCAAAGCAGAAATAGAGACACGGATGTAGAGAACAAACTTCTGAACCCCACAAGGGCAGGAGGGGTAGGCTGTATAGTGTATATATGCATACATGCACCTCTATGTTAAAAGTGGATAACTAGTGAGAACCCACTATATCGCACAGGGGACCCTATCCAGTGCTCGGCAGAGACCCAAATGAGAAAGTAAAAGAAAGGGAAGTCGCTCGGTCATGCCCGACTCTCTGTGACCCCGTGGACTGTAGCCACCAGGCTCCTCCGTCCATGGGATTTTCCAGGCAAGAATACTGGAGTGGGGTGCCATTGCCTTCTCCAGGGGATCTTCCCGATCCTGGGATAGAACCCGGGTCTCCTGCATTGTAGGCAGATGAAAACTGTCTGAGCCACCAGGGAAGTCTTGACCTAAATGGGAAGAAAATCTAAAAAGGAGGGATGCATGCATATGTATAGCTGCTTCACTTTGCTGTACAGCAACTACTAACCAGCATTGTGAGGCAACTGAACTCCAGGAAATATTTTGGAAAGGAACATCATTTGTTTCTCTGCCCCTTGGAATTGTAACAAAGAGCAAAGTTGGAGACCAAGGAGTGTGGGGTGCTGGGTTAAGGATGGACTGCAGACCCATCACGGGAGACTTTGAAAGCAAGGGGAGTCTCCTTATCCTACACTAATGGTTTCTGTGTACTTTCACCTGTATCTAAACTTTTCCATAATCAAAATCTTAAGAAGTATTCTTTTGCCTAGAATTCCAGGAAATTGGAGAGGCAATAACGTGGTCATGCAAATGCTTATTTAATCAGTCAGTGGGAACTGTGGGCGTGGCCATCAGGGAAGAGAAACGCATTAATCAGATGATTTTGTGTGGGAAATGTGGATCCAAGTGCTTGATGGTTGAGGAGCTCACACTGAAAGGAAGAAATTAACATCAGCTTAATTAGTATTATTGTTTAAATTGAAATGTGGATTTACAACTATGTGTTAATTACAGCTGTACAGCAAAGTGATTCAATTATGTGTGTGTGTGTGTGTGTGTGTGTGTGTGTGTGTGTGTGAGTCACTCAGTTGTGTCCGACTCTTTACGACCCCATGGATTGTAGCCCACCAGGCTCCTCTGTCCATGGAATTTTCCAGACAAGAATAATGGAGTGGGTTGCCATGCCCTCCTCCAGGGGACCTTCCAGACCCAGGGATTGAACCCAGGTCTCCCACATTTGGAGACCCTCTCCAGTACTCCTGCCTGGAAAATTCCATGGACAGAGGAGCCTGGTGGGCTACACTCCAAGGGATCAAAGAGTCAGACACGACTGAGCGACCTGACTTCACTTCACTCCCACGTTGCAGGCATATGCTTTACAGTCTGAGCTACTAGGGAAGCCCATATGTATATGTATATTCTTTTTAAAAATATTCTTTTTCATTATGGTTTATCACAGGACATTGAATATAGTTCTCTGTGCTATACAGTAGAACCTTACTGCTTATATATTCTACACATTCAAAACTTACATAACATTATTTTAAATTGTTGAGAAAAGGAATAACAGTCTGTTATATGTTTAGATTAAGTGCTTCTCTGTGGGTTTTAACAAAATTCAGACAAGCTTAGTGTATGGTGATATGTGACTTTAACCATGTAATATTGTGCTGAAACAATTATTTTTGAACTTCTGAAAGTGAGCCAGAAACACTTGTTAAGGGGGTTATTGCTATATAAGAATCACATCATAGTCCCAGTTCCCTGAAGAATTTTGTGAAATTATTTCCTGAAGTCAAAAACCAAGATCTTAATAGATTTTAGCTGATAGAGGGAGAATTATTTGGACATTTGGATGTTGTTATTCAGTCGCTTAGTCGTGTCTGACTCTTTGTAACCCCATGGACTGCAGCACGCCAGGCTTCCCTGTTAATCACCAACTCCTGGATTTCACTCAAAGTCATGTCCATCGAGTCGGTGATGCCATCCAGCCATCTCATCTTCTGTCATGCCCTTCTCCTGCTTTCAATCTTTCCCAGCATCAGGGTCACTTCTAATGAGTCAGCTCTTCATATCAGGTGGCCAAAGTATTGGAGCTTCAGCTTCAGCATCAGTCCTTCCAATGAATATTCAGGGTTGATTTCCTATAGGATGGACTGGTTGGGTCTCCTTGCAGTGCAAAGGACTCTCAAAAGTCTTCTCCAGCACCACAGTTCGAAAGCATCAATTCTTTTGGGCTCAGCCTTTTTTATGGTCCAACTGTCATATCCATATATGACAACTAGAAAAACCATAGCTTTGACTATACTGATCTTTTTTGGCAGAGTAATGTCTCTGCTTTTTAATACACTGTCTAGGTTTGTCATAGCTTTTTTTTTTTTTTTGCAAGGAGCAAGCATCTTAATTTCATGGTTGTAGTCACTGTCCACAGAAACTGAGTCCAAAAAAATAATGTCCCTCACTGTTTCCATTGTTTCTCCATATACTTTTCATGAAGTGATGGGACCGATACCATGATCTTCATTTTTTTAATGTTGACTTTCAAGCCAGCTTTTCCACTCTGCTCTTTCATTTTCATCAAGAGCCTCTTTAGCTCTTCTTCGCTTTCTTCCATCAGGGCGGTGTCATCTGCATATCTGAGGTTATTGATATTTCTCCCTGCAATCTTGATTTTAGGTTGTGCTTCCTCCAGCCCAGCGTTTCTCATGATGCACTCTGCACAGAATTTAAATAAGCAGGGTGACAATATACAGCCTTGACATACTCTTTTCCCAATTTGGAACCAGCCCATTGTTTTATGTCAGGTTCTGTTGCCTCTTGATCTGCATATAGATTTCTCAGGAGGCAGGTGAGGTGAGTATTCCCATTTCTTTAAGAATTTTCAATAGTTTGTTGTTATCTGCACAATCAAAGACTTTGGTGTAGTCTGTGAAGCAGAAGGCAATGGCACCCCACTCCAGTGCTCTTGCCTGGAAAATCTCATGGACAGAGGAGCTTGGTGGGCTGCAGTCCACGGGGTCATGAAGAGTTGGACAGGACTGAATGACTTCCCTTTCACTTTTCACTTTCATGCATTAGAGAAGGAAATGGCAACCTACTCCAGTGTTCTTGCCTGGAGAATCCCAGGGACGGGGGAGCCTGGTGGGCTGCTGTCCATGGGGTCACACAGAGTCAGACACAACTAAAGTGACTTAGCAGCAGCAGTGAAGCAGAAGTAGATGTTTTTCTGGAACTCTTGATTTTTCTATGATCCAACAGATGTTGGCAATTTGATCTCTGGTTCCTCTGCCTTTTCTAAATCTAGCCTGTACATCTGGAAGTTCTCCAGTTCATGTACTGTTGAAGCCTAGCTTGAAGGATTTTGAACATTACTTTGCTAGCATGTGAAATGAGTGCAATTGTGCGGTAATTTGAAATTCTTTGGCACTGCCCTTCTTTGGGATTGGAATGAAAACTGACCTTTTCTCTCCTCTAGTCACCATTGAGTTTTCCAAATCTGTTGGCATATTGAGTGCAGCACTTTCACAGCATCATCTTTTAGGAGTTGAAATAGTTCAGCTGGAATTCCATCGCCTCCACGTGCTTTGTTCGTAGTGATGATTCCTAAGGCCCGTGTGATCTCACACTGCAGGATGTCTGGCTCTAGGTGGTGGTCACACCATCATGGTTATCTGGCTTACTAAGATCTTTTTGTAGACTCTTTCTGTGTATTCCTGCCACCTCTTCTTAATATCTTCTGCTTCTGTTAGGTCCCTACCATTTCTGTCCTTTATTGAGCCCGTCTTTGCATGAAATGTTCCCTTGGTAGCTCTAATTTTCTTGAAGAGCTCTCTAGATTTTGCACTCTATTGTTTTCCTCTATTTCTTTGCATTGGTCACTTAGCAAGTCTTTCTTATCTCTCCTTGCTATTCTTTGAAACTCTGCATTCAGATGGGTATTATCTTCCCTTTTCTCCTTTGCCTTTCACTTCTCTTCTTTTCTCAACTATTTGTAAGTCTTCCTCAGACAACCATTTTGTCTTTTTGCATTTCTTTTTCTTGGGGATGGTTTTTATTACTGCCTCCTGTACAATGTATGAACCTTTGTCCACATTTCTTCAGGCACTCTGTCTATCATATCTAATCATTTGAATCTGTTTGTCTCTTCCACTGTATAATCATAAGGGGGTTGATTGAGGTCTTACTTGAATGGCCTAGTGGTTTTCCTCACTTTCTTCAATTTAAGTCTGAATTTGGCAATAAGGAGTTCCTGATCTGAGAGACAGCTCCTGGTCTTGTTTTTGCTGACTGTATAGTGCTTCACTATCACCTGCAAATATAATCAATCTGACTTCAGTACTGACCATCTGGTGATGTTCGTGTGTAGAGTCGTCTCTTGTGTTGCTGGAAGAGGGTGCTTGCTATGACCAGTACATTCAAACTCTGTTGGCCTTTGCCCTACTTTGCCTCCAAGGCCTAACTTGCCTGTTAATCCAGGAATCTTGTGACTTCCTACCTTTGCATTTGAATGTGTCACTGACACCTCATTCGAATATGGCATGACATTTTAATGTGTCATTACATAAACAAATTAACTGAATTTATATATAAGCCTATAGGTTACATTCTAGATGGCTTCTATGGTATCTTCTGAATGTTCTATCTTTAACAGTTTTTCCTTTGACCACATGGATACAATTATTTCAATCAGCAGTTCAGTTTTGTTGAGTCCAGTGTTCACGCACTCATTCTTCATGCTTCAGCCAAAACACATTTGTGGAAATGGAGATTCTCTCTCAAGACAGGGCATGAGATGCAGTTTCATTTCCAGCGGTTTCCCATTAAGCTAGTACAATTCCTCCTGCCCTTTTGGTTGGAGCCCAGATGTATTTGACTCACAGTTTGTTATTTCATTCTGGTGGGATTTCCTTCATTTTTCATAATTTGCCTGCTATTGTCAAGAACAATGATTTCTTGCCCAAATGACTACTATATACTTCTTTAAGCTAATGGATTTATAAAAGGTGGAATCCAATGACTCAATTCATTTGGGCAGGCTAATCAAATGCTTTCTAAATACAAGGCATAGTGGAAGATGTTTTCAGAGATGGAAAGAGAAAGGTCCTTGATCCTAAGAAATTTTAGTTAAATTATAGACCAAAAAAAGAAAAAAAAAACACAGATAAAATTATTTTCTTCTCTTAAATGGACACATTTAAAGAGACTCTTGAGAGTCCCTTGAACTGCAAGGAGATCCAACCAGTCCCTCCTAAAGGAGATCAGTCCTGGGTGTTCATTGGAAGGACTGATGTTGAAGATGAAACTCCAATACTTTGACCACCTGATACAAAGAGCTGACTCATTGGAAAAGACCCTGATGCTGGGAAAGATTAAAGGCAGGAGGAGAAGGAGATGACAGAGGATGAGACAGTTGGATGGCATCACCGACTCAATGGACATGGGTTTGGGTGAACTCCGGGAGTTGGTGATGGACAGGGAGGCCTGGCGGGCTGCAGTTCATGGGTCGCAGAGAGTTGGACATGACTGAGCAACTGAACTGAACTGAAATGGACACAGTTTGTAAGAGACAAAACCCTTCTACTAAATTTCTGTTGAAGGAACATGATTGCACCCAAACCCAACTGTTAGAGAGTTTATTCAGAAGAACTGGAAATGAGTGCTTTTCTATAAATTTTTAAAAATTTGAAGTATAATTGGCTTGCAATGTTGTGTTGATTTCTGCTGCATAGCAAAGTGATTCAGTTATACATGTATATCTATCATTCTTTATGCTCCATCAGAGAACGATACTACCACAGATAGAGTGTTTTTTTCGTTGTTTTTTTCTTTACTCCAGAGAAAGTAAGGTTGCTGTATCAATCTCATACATCTCTTTGCTTTAGAAATGAATACATTCCGGACCAAGAAGACTTTTGGCTAGCTAATCAGGCCACTGGAGTTCAGCCCATCCAGGATTCTGGAGGAGGAGTATACAAGTGGTGTGCCATTTTCACTTGGGGTTGTCATATAAAGCCTCAAGAAGTGGATGTTTCTCTGTTGTGGGGGCTAAAATGTCATTTCTAATTACTATTTTGCAACGTTGGAAGAGGGTTATCAAGAGGACGTAACTGCCATTTGACTCGTGAGCTGGCCCTGGACAGTCAGAGGCCCCTCACCTCCTCCCTGTCCTTGGAATATGTGTTTTTTGTGCCACCCTGATTTCAGGGGCACAGCTTTGAGAAAGCAATGTGGTACTGAGACCACTTGGATATGACTGAACCCTGTTTTATAAATTCAAGATTTAATGGGTGGGTGTGAAATTTCACTCATCTTTCAATGCCCAAGACAGGCCGTTTATAAGCTCCCTTGAGTACTCAACCTGCAATTACCCATATGGAGTGGCCACTTCTTTCTTTGCTCTCTACCTGCCCTCTGTGCATGGGAAGCCAGTTTGTGAACCAATCGGCAAAATGCAGTTTGAATTTTGGCATTTATTTTAGCCTGCTTTCCACTTTTTTGTTTAAGATTCACGTTCTTTGGAATAATTGGCTACTTGTAAGAACTTCATGAAGTGTGGCTATAGCCTTTTTGACTTCCAACTAAAAGACTCAGAAAAGAAAGCGAATAGTAAAGTAGTTATATTGGTTCAGCTCAGTCGCTCAGTCGTGTCCGACTCCTTGCGACCCCATGAACTGCAGCACGCCAGGCCTCCCTGTCCATCACCAACTCCCGGAGTTCACCCAAACCCATGTCCATTGAGTCGGTGATGCCATCCAACCGTCTCATCCTCTGTCATCCCATTCTCCTCATGCCTTTTATCTTTCCCACGATCAGGGTCTTTTCCAATGAGTCAGCTCTTCCCATCAGGTGGCTAAGTACTGGAGTTTCAGCTTCAACATCAGTCCTTCCAGTGAACACCCAGGACTGATCTCCTTTAGAACGGACTGGTTGGATCTCCTTGCAGTCCAAGGGACTCTCAAGAGTCTTCTCCAACACCACAGTTCAAAAGCATCAATTGTTCTGTGTTACATGTTATAATGAGTTATGTAACTAAGTCTAAATATAAATCTTTATATATGAGTTATATAGTCATGTATTCATTTTAACTATAAAACTCATAACAATGGTCATTTTAAAACCATTAGAATTGCCCTTTATATACAGATTTCTGTAGAGTCCAAGTTTGTACTGCTTGCTTCAGGACAGGCCAGCAAATTGAAAGAAGAGATGATAGGGCAAGGAATAGTGACTTTACTTGGAAAGTCAGCAGATCTAGAAGATGGTGGACTTGTGTCCCAAAGAATCATCTCCCTAAACTTCTTTCTGAACTTATGGTTGCCAGGGGAAGGAGGGGAAGAAGGGATAGTTAGGGAGTTTGGGATGGGCATGTACACACTGCTGTATTTAAAGCGGATAACAAGGACCTACTATATAGCACATGGAACTCTGCTCAGCGTTAAGTGGAAGCCTGGATAGGAGGGGTCTTGGCGGGATAATGGATACAGGTATATGTATGACTGAGTCCCTTTGTTGTTCATCTGAAACTATCACAACTTCCTCAGTTAATTGGCTGTACCCCAATACAAAATAAAAAGTTAAAAAATTCAAGCTTCTTTTATATTGTAAGACAAGCGTATATGATTTCTTGTCACAAACTTCTCTGTGTCAGAATTCTTTGTTCTTGCAGCTGTACATGTCAGCCTGGACACAATATGCCTATAAACCTCCAAGAAGACAAATATTATTCTCTGTTCTTCAACTTTTTATCTCCATATGAATGGGAACTTGTTATATCTTTAAAGGCCAAAGCCTTGAGAAGAGCTATTCTGTATATTTCAGGCTATTAAGCAACATTTGTAATTTACAGCAAAAGCAATAGAATACAAAGATCAAAGTAAAAGAAACAGATCCACTATGGAGTCAGATTGGTTCTTCCCTATGACATTTCCAATGAAGCATAAAAAATTTTAGAAAAAACATACCCTCTGGATCCTTAATTTTTAATACAGCAATAATGTTATACTCAATATGGAGGAAGACAAAACTCTCTCATTAACTGTTTCAGGTTGGCAGTAACACCCAGTAATGAAAATGCGGAAGGATAATTTATTGACATGACCTCATTGTGGTAAAGTATGAGTCCCTATCCTTGGACGTTGGACTTGATTATGTAAGTTGTTTCGGCCAAAAGGATGGCGATATACATGAGACGAGCAGAGGCGTTGTGCATGCTTGCATAACTGGCTTTGCCTGTTTGCACTTCAGTGATCCTCAGGGAGGAATATACCCTGTGTAGCCACTGTTTCTACAGCCTGAGTTCCAGAACGAGAAGTGAGGGCCGCACGCCCCTGACAATCGCTGATCCACCTGGAGCTGATCTGAATCCAGCTGCAGCCTGAAGTCTACATTCCTGCCCAGCCCAGCCGCTGGGCGGCCACCCTGCTGCTGACGGGTGTGAGAGCCGAGGACTGCTGCTTCAAGTCCACAGCTTAAGGTGGCTTGCTCTTTCGCATTATTGTGTGAAGAAATGGCAAGTACAGGTGATCTCCAGAGATTCTTTTTCTTACTCCTTATAGATACAATGACTATGAAAATTCCTCAAAGTATTCCTTCCCATTAGTGTCTCCAACAGTATTTTGCAATGTAATGTGGATATTTGGTGCTTTCAACTAAATGACTTTTCTCTGCATTGGAAGAACTGAATTAGTTAAAAAAAAAAATAGAAGCATGTTCAAAGTGAATTCTAGATATTATAGGTATCAGTTTCTGTCCTTTTGATTTAAAGGCTGACAATATCTTGTGCATTTGAAATTTGGGAATTTGATATGTAGGGGCATTCTGAGACTTTGTAGGAAGCGAATTTGGTGTGAAGCTCAGTTTCCAGAAATGCTGTGTTTTAAATAATTCTTCTCTGAAGTTCAGGCAAACCTTTTACTCATAAACTTTCTAATTTTCTAAGTAGAAATGGATATTTTTTCATATCACAAAGAACGCAAGTCTGAGGAACAGTTAGTTCCAAACTGCCTGCTGCTTCCCAGCTAGGACTGTGTGCAGTTTATGTCAAAACACTTCAGCAAAGAAATACAAATACAGACTAATGTTTGACTCCTTTTGTTGTGTTGGACTGGAGCCAGCACAAGTGTTTATATATAAATCCACTTGTGAAACGCATAACCCTCTCAATGTGACTTATATGTTTAAGGCTTACAGTGAATCTGGGTTGACTGACAGAAGCTGCCACTCTTAAAATGTCGCCATGTCTAACTCTGCTTATGTGGCAGTTTCTAAATTCATTCTTTTCACTGAGGGACACTCACCTTGTGAACACTTATTTGCCCTACTGTGTGGACTGTAAAGTATAATCCTTCAATACACCCATGCTCATTCTTCTCTTTAAAAACCTGAAGAAAACAAATCCCCCAAACCCCAAGTATATGCCTAAAATATCTCCTTGGAAACAGCCTGAGGGCAAAACAGATGACTTTGCCATTTCAACACTTGAGCATAATGTAGGTATAAAAGCGAGTTCTGTCATAAGGTATCAGAGATTTCCCTTCTCTCTCTAACAGTGATATGCTACAAAACCCTGTTTTCTGCTCGCTCTTTCTGTGAGGAACTAAGACATGGGTTTGAGTCTAAGATTTCGAGGAGCTTCTGGGGATGAACTAATGTAGAAGACCACAGACACCTCAGATGTCAGAGACACCATGTAGAAATACTGCGTCTCCATTTTTCAAAAGCTCTATCCTCCCATTTTGTTGAACTTTAGTACCTTGTTTAAATTTTTATTGCATTCCCACATAGTGTTATGAATAAATATATAAGAAATGCCACAACAGATTAGGCCAATGGTCCATCTTGCCTGCCTCTGAGGGACGTTTTGTAGGGAGCTGAGGTTGTCTTTCTTGACATTACTCTGAAAACATTAGGGGTCTGCTGCACACGTTCCTTACCCCCACCCCTTTAATGTCCATTATAGAGGCAGCATCTGAGAATATTCCTAAACCTTTTAAAACTTATTTATAGTTTTGCCCTTTGTTATTCTTTTGGGGCCATAAGATCACTGCATAATTTGTATTAAAAAATGACCTCCTTTGAGTTTCAAGAGGTGGTTCCTGAGGTCCAGCATTTTGAAACTGGATGAATAAGTTTTTGATTAGAAAAGCCACATCTTCACAATTTCCTAGAATTTAGTTATATGGTAGGTTGATTCTAGGGCCTTCCCAGATGGGGCAGTGGTAAAGAATCTGCCTGCAATGCAGGAGACACAAGAACTGTGTCAACCCCTGGGTTGGGAAGATCTCCTGGGAAAGGGAGTGGAAGCCCACTTCAGTATTCTCGTCTGGACAATCTCATCGACAGAGGAGCCCAGTGGACTACAGTTCATGGGGCTGCAGAGTCGGGCCCAACTGAGTGAGCGTGAGCATCCTTCCTTCCTTCCACGCTGCTTCTAAAGGGATTCCCAGTGGCTCCCTCCCCTTATGCCTAAGCTTGCCCTTGTAACTTGCTTCTAATATATACAGTATACCACAAGTGAAAGAAAGTGAAAGTGAAGTTGCTCAGTTGTGTCCAACTCTACGACCCCATGGACTATAGCCTACCAGGGTCCTCCGTCCATGGGATTTTCCAGGCAAGAATACTGGAATGGGTTTCCATTTCCTTCTCCAGGGGATCTTCCCAATCCAGGGATGGAACCTGCATCTCCTGCATTGCAGGCAGACGCTTTACCATCTGAGCCACCAGGCAGCCATCACAAGTGATGACATGTCAATTTCAAGACTGGGTTATAAAATCTGTGACTCCCATACTGCTTACACACACTCTCTCCTTCTGGGTGCTTGCTCTAAGGAAGCAAACTGCCTGCTGTAAGCTGCCCTATGACGAGGTCTACGTGGCATAGACCTGAGGGTGGCCTCTGGCCAACAGCCCGAAAGGAACTGAGGACTTCAGTCCAACAGCCCTTGAGAATCAGATCCTGCCAGCAATAATATGGATACTGATTCTTCCCCTGCTGTACCTTTGGATGAAGCAACAGACTGAGATGACACCATGATTGCGACCTTCTGGGAAACCTGGGAAGCAAGTTGGGGATCACTGAGGGCCAGCCAATCAAGTAATTAATGAGACTGTGAAGGTCTTTGTCTCAATTAATTTTGATTATATCTTTGAGATACTCCTATAAGATCCTATTAGTTTGCCATATTGATCCTCCAAAATATTTTTGTCTTGGCAATTCTAAGACAAGTTCCCCCTTTCAGGTCATTTGTGTGACTTAAAAATAATGTAAGTGTGATCTTCACAGACTTTGATGTACTCCTACATATATTACTTAGGTATTTCTGGGTGACAGACTATCTTAACACTGATGGCTTAAACCATTAACTATTTGTTTAGTTCCTGATTCTGTGGGTTGGCCAGGGGTTGGGCTCCGCTGAGTATTCTGACTTCAGCCTGACTTCTCTTTGATCTGCCATCCTCTGAAGTCACCTGGCTGCTTTTGCTGATCTTGAATATATTCTCTCACTTCTCTGAGGCCTCAGCTGGGATTGACCCATGGACACAGTGGTGTTCCATGTGATTATGATCCAGCAAGCTATCCCAGGCTTGTTCACACAGCAGTATCAGCACCCCAGGAGAATGAACGGGAGCAGGGCTCCTTGAGTCCTAGACTTAGGACTGAAACAACTGCCCCTCCCACCGTGCGCTATTGGCCAATCCAAACTCACACGCCGTGCGCTATTGGCCAGTCCAAACTCAAGCGGTGGGGAGGAGATTCTACCTCTTCTTGGGAGGAAATGCTAAATCAGTTACAAACAGAAAGGGCCTGAGAGGAGTGAATAATTGTGGCTCCTTTTGCAGTTAATCCCAGACGACATGATTTAACATAGAGTCCTCTTCCCCCGCAACACAGAACGCTGCTACACAGAGAGGTGTCTCTTATATCACTGATGCTGGATTCTCACCTCAGCTTTACAGCTCAGCATCTGGGTGGCTCTGTGCTTCAGTTTCTTATCTGTAGAGTGAGGCTGGAAATAGGCCCCACCTCACAGAGTCATTGTGAGCATTTATTGAATTATTATGCATAATGATCTTCGGCCTGAAATGCTCAAAAATTGCATACTCTTATCATCAAAATTATGTTGCTTTGTAACCATTATGCTCATACTTATTTCTCTGTTAGAGCTTAGAACCATTGAGGGAAGGACTTTCTTGCACTTAATCTTTCATCAAAGGTTATTGAACATTGTGATATGCCAGGAACTAGGAGCTGGGGAATAACTGTCCCCAGTAGGAGAGAAGCCAGGAACTATGCACGTGTTTTTTTTTTTTTTTTTTAACCACTACATATTTTCACACTGGTATCTTAGTTCCTTGAACTCCTCCCTCCATCTTTATTCTTGTTTTTATTTTTTAAATAATTTACTATTGTTGTTTAAATCTTTGGAATATTTTCAAACATCTTTAGTGATCTCTTTTACATATATCCACTGGTTATTCTGTGCATGCCTCTTTTTGTTACTCCAAAATGATAAGGTATCAATCTTTTTAAGATCAATCTTATCAGGCTTTGCCTTTTTTCCTGTATTTTTCCAGGGATTTTGTTTATTTCCTTTGTTTCTGAGTTGGTGGTAGAAATTGAATGTCTTAAAAAAGCACTTATTAATTTATACAAATGGTTACATCATTCATATGTTTCTTCTCCTGGTAAATGGGGGTTGTGAGCACCCAAATCTATTGGGTAGATTGTGTCTGTAATTTCAGTACTGGCACCTGGAGTTCCTCATTTGCCACTTGGGAATAATGCTAATGGCTTGTCTGTGTGATGGTGAAAGCGAAAGTCACTCAGTTGTGTTTGACTCTTCGTGACCCCATGGACTATATAGTCCATGGAATTCTCTAGGCTAGAATATTGGAGTAGCCTTTCGTTTCTCTAGGGGATCTTCCCAACCCAGGGATCGAACCCAGGTCTCCTGCGCTGCGGGCAGGTTCTTCTTCAGCTGAGCCACAAGGGAAGCCCAAGAATACTGGAGTGGGTAGCCTATCCCTGCTCCAGCATATCTTCCAAACCCAGGAACTGAACCAGGATCTCCTGCATTGCAGGCAGGTTCTTTACCAACTGAGCTATCGGAAGCCTGTATGGTGGTTCAGTTCAGTTCAGTTCAGTCGCTCAGTCGTGTCCGACTCTTTGCGACCCCGTGAATCGCAGCACGCCAGGCCTCCCTGTCCATCACTAACTCCCGGAATTCACTCAGACTCACGTCCATCGAGTTGGTGATGCCATCCAGCCATCTCATCCTCTGTCATCCCCTTCTCCTCCTGCCCCCAATCCTTCCCAGCATCAGAGTCTTTTCCAATGAGTCAACTCTTCGCATGAGGTGGCCAAAGTACTGGAGTTTAGCTTAGCATCATTCCTTCCAAAGAAATCCCAGGGCTGATCTCCTTCAGAATGGACTGGTTGGATCTCCTTGCAGTCTAAGGGACTCTCAAGAGTCTTCTCCAACACCACAGTTCATAAGCATCAATTCTTCAGTGCTCAGNTCTTCACAGTCCAACTCTCACATCCATACATGACCACAGGAAAAACCATAGCCTTGACTAGATGGACTTTTGTTGGCAGAGTAATGTCTCTGCTTTTCAATATGCTGTCTAGGTTGGTCATAACTTTACTTCCAAGGAGTAAGTGTCTGGAAACCTGTATGGTGGTAGTGAAAAGCAAATTAAAGAATAGAAACAATAGATAGGTGTTTCTCCAAAAAAGATATACAGATGGCCAATGTGCACATGAGAAGATGTTCAAATTCCTAATTATTAGAGAAATGCAAATCAAACTACAATGAGGTACCACTTGATACCAGCCAGAACGACCATCATTAAAAAATCTACAAGTGATAAATGCTGAGGAGGATGTGGAGAAAAGGGAACTCTCCTACACTGTTGGTGGGAATGTAAATTGGTGCAGCGACTATGGAAAACTGTATAGAGGTTCCTTAAAAAGCTAAAAGTAAAGTTGCCATGTGACCCACCAGTCTGTTTCCTGGGCATATATTCAGACAAAACTGTAACTCAAAAAGATATACACACCCTTATGTTCATAGCAGCACTATTCACAATAGCCAACTCATGGAAGTACCTAAATATCCATCAACAGATAAATGGATAAAGTGCCTGAAGAAGGATACACAAAGGCTCCTAACATCATACAGGAGGCAGTGACCAAAATTATACCCAAGAGAAAGAAATGCAAAAAGGCAAAATGGTTGTCTGAGGAGGACTTACAAATAGCTGAGAAGTGAGGTGAAGAGAAGTGAAAGGCAAAGGAGAAAAGTAGAGATATACCCATTTGGATGCAGAGTTCCAAAGAATAGCAAGGAGAGATAAGAAAGCCTTCCTCAGTGATCAATGCAAAGAAATAGAGAAAAACAATAGAATGGGAAAGACTAGAGCTCTCGTCAAGAAAATTAGAGATACCAAAGGAACATTTCATGCAAAGATGGGCTCAATAGAGGAGAGAAATGGTATGGACCTAACAGAAGCAGAAGATATTAAGAAGAGGTGGCAAGAATACACAGAAGAACTGTGCAAAAAAGATCTTCATGACCCAGATAATCA
>SJYF01000236.1:2355522-2365851 GCA_006410515.1 Procapra przewalskii | reverse complement strand
ATGTGAGGTAATATAGGATTTCTGTCTCTTTCTGACTTACTTCACTCTGTTTGTAGGTCCATCCACGTCTCTGTAAATGGCCCAATCCATCCCTTTTAATGGCCGAGTAATATTCCACTGGGTACATGTACCATGTCATCTTTATGCAGTCATCTGTTGATGGACATTTAGATTGCTTCCCTGTCCTGGCTCTTGTAGACACTGCTGCAATGAACTCTGGGTGCATGTATGTTTTTGAATTGAGTTTTCATCTGGGCATATATATCTAGGAGTGGGATTGCTGGGTCATAAACCAGCACAGCATTGTAAAGCTGCTGTTGCTGTTGCTGCTAAGTTGCTTCAGTCGTGTCTGACTCTTCGCGACCCCATGGACTGCAGCCTACTAGGCTCCTCCACCCATGGGATTTTCCAGGCAAGAGTACTGGAGTGGGTTGCCATTGCCTTCTCCAACTTTGTAAAGCAGCTATACTCTAATAAATATTAATTTTAAAATAAGCCTCTTGGTGAGAACAGTCAGGGAACAGGGGCTAGTTTTGTGAGAACTGACTGCCTGTCGTACCCTTAGACATCCTTCCAGCCTCAGCTCAAAGGGTGTCTCCTCCATGAAGGTTTTGACAGCGACTCCTGCCCCCTTCTAAGGAGAACAAATTGCTTCCTCGTCTTTACAGCTCCGCAGTGCTTTGATATAATAATATACTGCATCTTGACAACAACAAAGCCCATGGGCTTTAAATTTGAGCCTTCTTAAATTTTAGAAGGGCTGCATTGCCCTTTGCAGTGGACGTCTGTTATCCCTGTGTGTCCAGCACCCGTTTGCCTTCTTTCCTTTGGAGAACCCCTCATCTGTCTCCAGTCCATGGCTGTGCAGGAGCTGACCTGCCCCTCAGCTCCAGGGGGCAACAGTCCCAGCGCCCTGAGCCTGTGCTCACTGCAGAGGTGAGCATGTGGCTCCAACTGGCCTGATGGGACTTTTCCTCCAAGTTTTTAATTGAAGTATAGGTGATTTGCAAAGCTGAGTGAGTTTCAGGTGTACAGAAAAGTGGTTCAATGACCCATGTGCACACTTTCTGTTTCATATCTTTTCCATTATGCTTTATCCCCTGTCTATACTGTCCTCTTCCTTGCTCCAGGAATTTCACGTTCTTCTGTATTCGTCTCGGTTGCCCTGTCTCAATACTGAATATAGTTCCCTGTGATGTACAGTAGGTCCTTGTTGTTTATTTCTTTTATATATTGTAGTGTGTATCTTCTAAACCCAAACTCCCTGCTGTCCCTTTTGGTGTAAGAAATGGCAACCTGCTCCAGTATTCTTTCTGGAAAATTCCATGGACAGAGGAGCCTGGGGAGCTGCAGTCCATGGGTCACCAAGAGTTAGACATGACTGAGCAAGCGTGCACACATCCCTTTTAGTTGAGCCATTAACCACAGGGATATTTGTCTGTTTCTGACTTCAGATGGTCTCGAGCTCCATCCATGTTCTGAAGATGGCATTGTTTCATTCTTTTTCACGGCTGAGTAACATTCCACTGTGTATGTGTATCACGTTTTCTTGATCTATTCATCTGTCAATAGCCATTTAGGTTGCTTCCATATCTTGGCTATTACTATGTATTAATAAATCGTGCTACTATGAACATAGGGGTGTATGTTTCTTTTCTAACTGGTTTTTTGTCAAAACCAGGATTTTTGTTAGCATTTTTGGGAAAGAAAACGTCTTTTTGAACTTGGATATACAGCTGTCTAAGTAAAGGGAGCTGGAGGTTTCTGAGGTCCCTAGTGGAGAAGGCCTGCTTGAGAATGCTGTCAACAAAGAGAGGAAATTGGGACTGAGAGAGAAAGAGATAGAACTGGAAATAGAAAAAGAGATGGAGATGAAGGAGTGGGGGTGGAAAGGGAGGGAAGACTGGTTTGATTTGAGGCCCTGGAGGCTATCCAGGCCAGAGACCTTGCTTTCTTGAACTTTTCAATAAAGTGACTGAATTTTATCTAGTTTTAGCAGTTTTTTGCTTTTGCTTAAACCAGTTTGAGCAAGATTTTCTCTCATATGTGACGTGAAGGTTTCTGACTTCTCAAATAGGTAAAGCTAAGTATAACATTCTAAAATGCCCAAGCCATCAGAATGTGGAGAAGATGGGAGCGTAAGGTGTTTTCCTCACTGATAGTTGGAGAAGTGGGATCCGCTCAGCAGTGACTGTCCCCAGAGATTCCCATGGACAGTCATTACCAAGTGGATCCCACTTCTCCAACTATCAGTGAGGGCTTCCCAGGCGGCACTAGTGGTAAAGAACCTGCCTGCCGATCGGGAGACTTGAGAGACGTGGATTCAATCCCTGGGTCGCCAAGATCCCCTGGAGAAGGAGATGGCAATCTGCTCCAGTAGGCTTGCCTGGGAAATCCATGGACAGAGGAGACTGGTGGGCTACATTCCATAGGGTTGCAGAGTCAGACACAACCGAGCGTGCACACACTAGAGATTCGAAGGCTCTGCAGCCCCTTGCCATCTTTTCTTTTATTGCCCTTCTCTCCACAGATCATCTTGATTATTTTGTTAGTAATGCATGGGTGCTAAATTGCTTCAGTAGTGTCTCTTTGCGACCCCATAGACTGTAGCCCACCAGGCTTTTCTGTCCATGGGATTCTCCACTCAAGAACACTGGAGTGGGTTGCCATGCCCTCCTCCAGGGGATCTTCCCAACTCATGGATCAAACCTGGGTCTCTTATCTCCTGCATTGGCAGGTGGATTCTTTACCACCAGTGTAACCTAGGAAGCCTTTGTTAGTCATGAGTAGTTCTTTATTCTTAGGGTCTCCTAGACTCACCAACTGACCCTGGATTCCTACAGTTCTGCTCAGTTACTATCAGCCATCCAATCCTGGGTTTGTTCTTGATTTGCTGTGAGTTCAAGGGCACTCCAGCCTTTCTTCCCTTCCTCTTGCTTTCACTAACTATAAAAGCAGACTTGATTACGACGCCATAAGAAGGCAATGAGGACTAGCTCGCCATGCAGAGCTTTTGTTCCTCAGGTTAAGTGATGTCACACCAGTGCACCGCGAAAGCCCTTGCCGGGGCGCATTATCAGGGCGCCTTCTCCATGACCTCTGCAGCCCTGCTCCTTCCCTCAGTGCACAGTGCTTCTCTACATCCCTCCTTATCCAAAGGCACGATGGTTCCTCATTTTTTTCTGGTCTTCACACCTTTTCTTTCTCGCCCATATTTTTTTCATCTTTCCTTAATACTTCGCCAGGCAGTGGAAGCTAACTCACTCTCCTTGCAGTGGTTTCCTCATGTCTGAACAGGGGTGGTAACGTTTACTTCCTGGAATTGTTGTGATGTCTCTGAGATTAGCTATACAGAGGCAAGCGCCCACAGCCCGGTGGATCGCAGCTGCTGATGCACGTTAGTACTCTAGCCCTCTAGGATATGTGCCTTCCTGTCCTTTTCCTCCTCCATCATGATAGTAAAATACAGTCCAAGTGTGTTTCGCTTTTTAAAGCAGCTAAAGGGTGTCTTTATCAGCTCTTTTTTGTTGCTGTTTTTCAGTCAGCAGTCGTGTTTGACTCTTTGCGGCCCCATGACTGCAGCACGCTAGGTTTCCCTGTCCTTCACCATCTCCCGATGCTTGCTCAAAATCATGTCCATTGAGTCAGTGATGCCATCCAACCATCCCATCTTCGATCATCACCTTCTCCTCCTGCCTTCAATCTTTCCCAGCATCAGGGTCCTTTCTAATGAGTCAGTTCTTCGCATCAGGTGGCTAAAGTGTTGGAATTTCAGCTTCAGCATCAGTCCTTTCAATGAATATTCAGGACTGATTTCCTTTAGGAATGACTGGTTGGATCTCCTTGTAGTCCAAGGGACTCTCAAGAGTCTTCTCCAACACTACTGTTAAAAGGAATCAATTCTTTGGCACTCAGCCTTCTTTATGGTCCAACTCTCACAACTGTACATGACTACTGGAGAAACCACAGCTTTGACTAAATGGACCTTTGTTGGAAAAGTAATGGCTCTGCTTTTTAATACACTGTCTACATTTGTCATAGTTTTTCTTCCAAGGAGCAAGCGTCTTTTAATTTCAGGGCTGCAATCACCATCTGCAGTGGTTATGCAACCCTTTCTTGGGTTTATTTTCTTATAAAGTCTCACTGTTTCCATTGTTTCCCCATCTGTTTGTCATGAAGTGATGGAACTGGATGCCATGATCTTTGTTTTTTTGAATGCTGAGTTTTAAGCCAGCTTTTTCACTCTGCTCTTTTACCTTCATCAAGAGGCTCTTTAGATCCTCTTAATTTTCTGCCATAAGTGTGGTGTCATCTGCATATCTGAAGTTATTGATATTTCTTCCCTCAATCTTGCTTCCAGCTTGTGATTCATTCAGCCCAGCATTTCACATGAGGTACTCTGCATGTAAGTTCAATAAGCAGGGTGACAATATACAGCACTGACGTACTTCTTTCCCTGTTTGGAACCAGTCCACTGTCCCATGTCTGGTTCTAACTGTTGCTTCTTGACCTACATACAAGTTTCTCAAGAGGAGTTAAGGTGGTCTGGTATTTGCATCTCTTTATGAATTTTCCAAGTTTGTTGTGATCCACACAGTCAAAAGCTTTAGTGTAGACAATGAAGCAGGTGCTTTTCTGGAATTCTCTTGCTTTCTCTTGATCCAGTGAATGTTGGCAATTTAATCTTTGGTTCATCTGCTTTTTCTAAATTCAGTCTGTATGTCTGGAAGTTCTTGGTTCACATACTGCTGAAGAGTAGCTTGAAGGATTTTGAGCATTACCTTGCTAGCATGTGAGATGAGTGCAATTGTGCAATAGTGTGAACATTCTTTGGCACTGCCTTTCTTTGGAATTGAAATGAAAACTGCCCTTTTCCAGTCCTGTGGCCACTGCTGAGTTTTCACCTTTGTGGCATTTTGAGTGCAGCACTTTCACAGCATCCTCTTCTTCTCTTAGTGGAATTCAGATTGAGAATTCCTGAATTTTCAGTAACTCACTCAGTATACAAATGGAATTTCATTTGAGAACTTGACCCTGCCTCTCTCCTTCCATATGCATGACATCGTCTGTCATGGAAATGGAAAGCCACAAGAATCCCTGTTTTCAGCCAACCTCTGAAGCGCTCCTTTCCTGGGCTGCCTTCATCCACCCACCTTCGCTGGGCAGCTTTGGCAGCTACTTGTGCTCTACAGAACACTACCTCCGTGGACCATTTATAGATGCCAGGAGATCCAAGAAATTCCACAACTGAATAATTTTGTGAGCCACTTGGCTTAAAATAAGAACATCAGTCTTCTGCAGGACTTCCTAGAGTCTTTTAATAGTAACATATTTTGTGAATCTCCAAGGGAAGTGGGAGGAACGTGGCATGCAAGATTTCCCCACTGCACTTGGCTGTGGACCCTATTCGTGGCTGAGACTTTCATGGCACAAGCAGCCTGGAGGATTCATTTAGGGAAATGGTGACCTGGTGTTTTAACAGGATTTCTCTGATACTGTCCTCTTCTCTGTTTCAGGAAAGTCACGTTTTTTGTTTGTTTGTTTTCTTCTCTGCTCCTCTTCAGTTGTCTGGTCTCTTTCATGCTGGCTCCTCCTTTTTTGTTGCCTTCTTGCTGGGTGAAAATAGTCATAGGATGAATGGTAAAACAGTGATCAGTCGACCAAAGAGAAGAGTGAGTAGCCACACAGGTGTGTGGTGATGAACGCTTGCAATATGTCGAACGCACGTTTGCTGCTTTTGTTTAACTGATAACGTGAATGGATGAAGGTAGCGTCGCCTTCGTTCTTCTCCATGACTTGACTTCTGCTTGCAACAGGAGAGGCTTCAAGGAGTCTTACACATCAAGAACATTTTGGGGAAAATGGTCCAATTTTTCTATGTTAGAGCACACATCAAAATAGATTAGGCTGTAATTTATTTGATTTTTATGGCTTATTTGTTTCTAGTTTGCTTGTGAGGAAAAAAAAACAAACCTGGTGTGTATAATGTAGACCACACCAAAAGCCAGAATTTTTATGTACACAGTTACCAATAAGAATCAAGAAAGAATCACTTACTCATTTATACCTTTCCTCTCTCTAAAGTATAACATATCATTAATTAATATGAGCAAAGATTCCCCTCCCCCCTTTTTTAATTTTATTTTTTTATTTGCCTTTTTTAAAAAAATTATTTTTACTTTATTCTGTGTTACAATACTGTATTGGTTTTGCCATACATTGACTTGAATTGGCCACATTCAAATTAAACTTTTATGGAATAGAATTAGTACACTTCACACCTTGTAGCTAATTTTAAAGATACAGGCCCCTCTGGATTACTGTATATCTGAATTAAATCTGGAGATCAAAATTAATGCCCCTGCTTTGATTTTCCTTTTTCTTTCCTTGCTCTGAAGCTGCCTCTCTCTAGTGAAGAGTATGATCTTTTTTAGGAGCCTGACCTTAATTTTATTTAGTCTAACAAGAGAGAACATAGCCCATTTATTGTTTTCTTCATCTTCATTTGTAAAGGTATATCACCTTTGTGACAGGTGTGTATATACCTTAGGCAACAGGTAAATAAGGTACATCCTTCCTGTGATTGCTTTCATTTCTACATAGGATTTAATCTTGGAATTCTCCAGTTATGGTAGCAATTTACTATTAGCCATTTTATGGTTGCAATAAAAGTAAAAGAATTTAAAAGTGAACTGGCTCCTTTTTTGACGGAAGTTAAATAAGAAGTGTGTGGAATTTCTCTTTTATGGCATATTTGTGTGTGTGTCCAGTCGCTGAGTTGTGTCTGACCCTTTGTGACCTCATGGACTGTAGCCCGCCAGGCTCCTCTGTCCACGGGATTCTCCAGGTGAGAATACTGGAGTGGGTCACCATTTCCTCCTCCAGGGGATCTTCCTGACCCAGGGATCAAACCCAAGGCTCCTGTGTCTCTTGCATTGCAGGCAGATTCTTTCCTGGTGAGCCATCAGGGAAGCCCCCTTCAGAGCACACACATTTATAACACTTGGTCTTGTTCTATTATATTTATAGTGATTTAAACTGAGAATATATTTATCAAAAATTCCTTTAGAGGTCATGTATGTATGGCTTTACTGTTTTTACTGGGTTTCACTGTTGTACACCCAGACAGGAAGCATGATACAGAAAGTCCTATTTGGAAATACTTTCTACTGTGAGAAGGCTGCCTCATTCATGGCTGGCAGGACAAAGGCACAGAGGGATGAAAGGATTTCTGTGGGCACCACACAGCAAACCCGTGGGAGTTCCAGCAACCACAGGGGTTATTTCCTCTTGGGTGTTCTTTTTCTCAACCCAAGCAAAGGACTGCTGGAAGATGTGAGTGGGGTCCTGGTTGTTGCAGAAGAGTGTAACTCACACTTGGTTCCTCAGTTATGCCGTTTCTAGGCTTTTCTAGAAGAAAGCAATTCCATGGTGGCTGGAGCAGAGTATACAAGCAACCCATGGGAACCTTAAGCCTTTTTTCTCTTTATTGTTTTTCCCGTTTTTTGTTGGAGCCTAGTAGCTTTACAGTGTTAGTTTCTGACATATAGCAAAGTGAATCGGCTGAAGGTGCACATACACTGCCTTCCTTTGGTACCCCCTCCCAACTCCTCCCCCAACACCCTCTCCTAGGTCATCACAGAGCGCTGAACTGAGCCCCCTGCACTTTACTGCAGGCTCCTAACCCCTAGCTCTTCTCTAATTCAGGATAGTTTTAGATTTGTTTTGGTTTAAATGGGCCAGTCTGCTGAAACAGAATGCTGGGCATCAGTGATTATAACTTGTCCAAATTTTGGCTCAGATGGTAAATAATCCACCTGCAATGAGGAAAACCTGGGTTTGATCCCTGGGTTGGGAAGATCCCCTGGAGGAGGGCATGGCACCCCACTGCAGTGTTCTTGCCTGGAGATCCCATGGACAGAGGGTCCTGGCGGGCTGCAGGCCATGGGGTCGCACAGAGTCAGACACTCCTGAGCGACTAAACACTTCTCCCTTCACCAGCTCATGTGGCCATCTTGCTTACCAGAATGTGAAAACAGTGAAGCGGAATGGAGAGCGAGGGCAGTGTACTCAAAGGCCTTAGAGCTTTGATTAGATGGGGTCAGTTTTTCACATTTTTTTGCCTGCAGATGTGGAAGTCAACACAGGTCTCTGCGTGCAGGTCCTGTTCTCATGGCACTCACAGAACGTGATCTTGACTGATGGAACTTTACAGTGGAATGTCCAGAGGTGGGGACCGAGGCATCCCTTCTGGTGGTGAAACATAGCTCAATGAACAAAGACAAGCAGTCGGTTCTCCCCAGAACTTCCATCCTTTGTCACACTGAACAATTACTCTTCACCACATGTGGTTAAGAAAAGCAAGCTCCAGTGAGATTTAAGCGTGAAGTCCCCTTTCATCATGTCCACAAATGAGAAGCAGATGTCCATATTCTCTGGGCAATATTCAGGCCTTAAACCACTGCCTTACACTGGGCCCACTAATTGATGCTGACAGTAGTGATAAGAGTAGTAATAATCATAGCAAACTTTTACTGCGTGTTTACCACATGCCAGCCACTTTCTGTAATCCTCACAGTTCCCTATGGAGAAAGGTGGTGAATGACTTTTATTTTAGGCCACCCAGATTCTCTCTCCCTTGCCATTGATAACAACGCCCAGATTTCCATTTTCCCCTAAGCATATCCCAGATGATTTTGGGGAGAGAGATCCCATTCAGATCTCCTGATAAGCCCTTGTAGACTGAAGCCAATAAGCAAAGCCCAGCTGCAGCGACTAGTTAGGGTTGACCATGTGACCTTCTTTGGGCCAATCAGATCACAGGAGAAGTTTCCATGGGATTTCTGGGTCTTCTGTGAAAATGCCTGGAGAGTCATTCTCTTTGTGTTAAAGAAGAATGTGGAAGCTTGGAAGTTGCTGAGCAGAGTCAGCCTTGGGTAAAAGGAGCACCAAAGACGGCAGTGGAGAAAAGGAGAGAATTTCCCTGGTGGTCCAGTGGTTCAGACTTCACCTCCTAATGGAGGGTGCATGGGTTCAAACCTTGGTTGGGGAGGTAAGATCCCACATGTGGACAGTGCTGTCAGAAATAAACACACCAAAGCAGGAAGAAATGAAAACTCGGTTGATTTCACTGAATAGCTAGATTAAGCCTCAGTTAAAGCCTACTCTACTTCTGATTTTTCCTTTAACCAAGTAACTTGTGTTTATCATTTAAGTTGGATTGGGTCTTCTGAATCTGAACACCAAATGATGCTTAACAGGTTTGGATATCAAAATATGTTTCATGGATAAGGAAATGGGCTGATAGAGCTTGAATGCTTTCCCAATATAGTTGAAAAAGTAAATGGGAGATTATGGATTTAAATACAGGTGGTTTGATTCCAAAATCCATGAACATACCTGCTAACTGGAGAAGGTAAAAGATATAGTTATTGTTAAGAATAGAGTCCTTGAAAATAATGAGTTCCTTCTGTTTCTTATTCCTGATGGAATGTAGATTTAACTTGTGAAGAATGTGTAAGAAATTAATTTGAAATCTCAGGCTGTGTAACCTTGTTTTGGTATAGCTTTATATGTCTGGACTCTGGAGTGGTTAGAGGGGCCAAAACATCTTACTGGAAAAATCATTGTAAATCACCTTGTTAAGAACTCATCACATGTAATATTTAACATTAAATTTTTGGAATAGAGTTGGATTGAAGTACATTGCCAAATATGATTACATTTTTTTAATAACTTGGGAAGTTCATAAAAGTATACATGCTTGATATTATGAAGAGTCTGTTTGTGGTGAGATATCAGGCAGTTATGATTCAAAACTGTATTTGACAACAAACTGTATACAGTTGTTCAGGGACCTACTGAACAGACTTTATGCAACTGATCAAAAACAAAGTCCAGAGAGGGGTAGACAATTTATGCTTGACAAAACATATTCTTCCTCTTCTCCTCCCTCCCTTCTCCCCTCCTCTCCACTCTTTCCTTCTTCACACTTAGATTAGGACAGAAAAGAGAAGCATGGAGACTTGGAAACACATGCAGCCTCTTTCCTCTAATGACCTGATAAATTTATAGCCATAAGTTGGAAATTTATCTTGCACATAGAAACAACCTCGGTGTCCATTGACAGATTAATGGATATAGAAGGTGCAGTATTATAAACAATGGAGTATCACCCAGCCTTGAAAAGAGTGAACGATGCCATTTGTGGCAACATGGATGGACCTAGAGATCCTCAGACTAAATGAAGTAAGCCAGACAGAGAAAGACAAATTTCATACATCCCTGCTTATATGTGGGATCTAAAATGTGACACAAATGAGCTTACCC
>SJYF01000236.1:2337251-2354510 GCA_006410515.1 Procapra przewalskii | reverse complement strand
ATTAACAAACCTTAGGCTGTATTTTTCTGATTTTGGTGGATGTTGGAATCACTGAGAAGGTTGTTAAGATTGAGTATTCCTCTCATCTCACACCTTCTGAATCAGAATGACTGGAGCAAAGGGAACCTACGTTCAGTCCCCTCCCCTCCACCCCCACCTCATCATGGTGAATCTATGAGCTCAAAATCACTATTTGCAGTTATTAGTCATTATTTAGATAATGAATTATGCCTAGAAGTGAGGACTTCCCTTGTGGCATCCTAAAGGAAATCAGTCCTGAATATTCATTGGAAGGACTGATGCTGAAGCTGAATCCCCAATATTTTGGCCACTTGATGTGAAGAACTGACTTATTTGAAAAGACCCTGATGCTGGGAAAGATTGAAGGCAGGAGGAGAAGGGGACGACAGAGGATGAGATGGTTGGATGGCATAATTGACTTGCTGGATACGAGCTTGAGCAAGCTCCAAGAATTGGTGATGGACTGGGAGGCCTGGTGTGCTGCAGTCTGTGGGGTCGCAAAGAGTCGAACACGACTGAGCGACTGAACTGAACTGAACTAGAAGTAATAATCAAACATATTTTAATTTTTTAAATCATTTCAGCTGTAGCAATCAATGAAAAATAATTATTTGAAATAATTCTTTAATAAATCACTCAATTAAAAAAATTGAGAGTAATAGAATGGTTAAGAACAAGACAGAATCTTCAGTGTTTCAGTGAACTGGGGGATGCCTGACTGCTTAAATCACGAGGCTGCGGCTTGAGGGCTTGGGCCAGTTTATCTAGATCTGAAAGACATCTGTACATCGAGGGAGAAACTTCTTAGAGTGTCAATCATCGCAAATCTTCTCAAGGTGATGGACAACTCTGAGATCTTCACCTAGCTTTTGTGTGGTGTAAGATTCTCCTTTTCTTTTATCAGAGGAGAGGAACTGTGTTCTTTGTAGCTATGGCATTTTAGTCATTTTAGGCTGACTACAATAGATTTCTCATAAAATTCTGTGCAGATTGCCAGAATGTTAGTTATTCCATCAGTAAGAATGAACATAAGTAATCATACTGGTGTAAATAATCATCCTGTAAACTCTTTATGGCTAAGGAGTTCAACATGAGGTCATGCGTTGTGAACATCTGGTTGAATGACTGAATTGTGAATTATCAAGGTCTTGTGAAGAAGGCGAGAGCTGCTTGCTATCTTTAGGATTCCTGCCTCTTTGTGAAAACATCCAAAATTATTGGCTTAGATACAGATGGAACTGACCTTCCGGTGTGAAAGGTGATCCGAAACTAACTTTCTTCAGCCCTGTTTACAACAGACAATGAAAGGAGCAGTCCTTAATCCTGGAGTACTTGGCAGGTCGTGGTAATTGCAAAATAGACCCGATTCGTGCCACTCCTGGATACATGTCCTTTTGCAATATAACTGCCCACTTTTCCTATCAAGAGGAATCTTATCTTCCTGTTCCTGGAAATTGGTCTTGGCAGCATGGCTTGTTTTCAGCAATGGGACGTTGGCGAATGGGATGCAGGGAAAGGCTTAAAAGGTACTCGCACATCGGACCTGGCCCCGTCTTGCTACCCTTGGGAGCTTTGGTGCCTTCACTGTGTGAAGAAGCCAGGGCCTGCCTTCTGGAAGATGAAGGGCACCTCAGCTGACATCCAGCACCCGCTGACCGCCTTCCCACCTCCAACTGTGATGACCCTCCAACTGTGATGACCCTCCATCAACATTCAGACCTGCGTGCATCTTAGTCTCTCAGTGATGTCCAAATCTTTGTGACCCAGTGGACTGTAGGCCACTGGGCTCTTCCATCCATGGAGTTCTCCAGGCAAGAATCCTGGAGTGGGTAGCATTCCGTTTTCCAGGGGGTCTTCCCTCAGACTTGTGAGCAGAAATGGAACGGTTCTTGCTTTAAGTCCCTAAGCTTCAGAATGACTTGCTGTGTGGTGAAAGCTGACACACGTGTGCTACGGGTTGAATGTGTGTGTCCCCAGAACTTGCATGTTGAAAACCTAACCCCCAGAGATGACAGGAGGCATGAGTATGTGTGGCCTTTGGGAGGAGCTTAAGTCAGGAGAGTGGGGCCCTCATGAATGGGATTCATGTCCTTATAAAAGAGCTTCCAGAGAGCTTCCTCACCTTCTCCACCATGTGAGGCCACAAACATGAACCCTGAGACCTGGACGAGGGTCCTCACCGCGCGATGCCGGCACCTTGATTTTGCACCTTCAGCCTCCAGCACTCTGAGAAAGACATTATGAACATTTATAAGACACCCAGGCTGCAGTATTTTGTTATAGCAGACCTAACGGTCTAAGGGACAGGGCATTTCTCTTTGAAAGCACTTTGTACTTTCATTTTAAGGGGAGAGTCAGTTTATCCCCTCCCGCAATATTCTTTTCGGGGAACGAAGAGTTTTCGCTCCCCGTATCAGACATGCCATCCGTTTCTCATCAGACTCTTGGCGCTAACCTGCCTTCTCGACCCCAGCCACTGGCTCTGCTTCCACACCTCCGGGCTGCACCGCTGCTGCCTGAGGCCAAGGGTGGAGCCAGACTGTATCACTCCTCACCACTTCTGGGCGCCAACGGAATGCTGGGTTCAAGGGGCTGGATGGTGCTCCCCGATGTTCAGGGCATTGCCTTCCTGTGGAGCCAACTCGAGCGACGGAGGGGGAGGAAGAGGGGAGGTGAGCAGATAAATTCCCCTTCTTCCCGCCCTCTGATGGGCTTACTGAAAATCCCTTCACTGCAAAGCTCAAATATGTCCCTGTTGTCCAAGCGCCCAGTGGCGTCTCTTTCAAGGCTTGCTGTGGCCCATGCGGTAAAGGGCCTTCTGGGATTGTAGCCTCTGATCCCTGCCTCACACCCCTTTTCATCAGTCTTCCCATCATGGGACTGTCCCTTCCAATAAAGCACCAACACTCAAGCTCAGACCGTCTTTTAGGAGGCTCAGAGGGATATCTTCATTTTGTCCTCTGAGTGTTGGGTTTAGGATATCCACACTCAGAATTCACTGTTGGAGTCCCTTGAAGGATTTTTATCAGAAACAAGATAAAGTGTAATTCAGGTAATTAGACTCACAGAATTAATTTGGGTCTTGTCTAGAGAGGGAAAACCTTCCTTCTGGAGCAGCTCCCTGCAAGCCATCTTGATCCATGTGTATGCATTATTTCTTGATTACTTTATTTGATTTTGGTTCAAAAATTCAAATAGTTAAGACGATAAAACAGAAGTCTCCCTCCGACTTTTCCTTGCCCCTCAGTTCCATGTCCTCGTGGAGAACCCTTTTATCAATTTTCTTTTGTATCCTTACTGAGATGGTCTATGCATATATGTGTGTAGATACATCTATCTTTTCATAATTATAATTATTATTTCCTTAGTGTTTTGCTCCTTACTTTTTTCCTTTTACCTGGAGGTCCTTTAAAATCATTTCATAAGAGCTGGCCAGGCTTTTTAAAGTTCATACTCTGCAAGGTTGGAGCAGAGTTCATCTAGAGTGATGAATGTTTCACCTGCTTCCACTTCTGATCTTGCAAACATGTTAGAGTCACACATCCATCTCTGCTGCTGCTGCTAAGTCACTTCAGTTGTGTCCGACTCTGTGTGACCCCATAGACGGAAGCCCACCAGGCTCCCCCATCCCTGGGATCCTCCAGGCAAGAGCACTGGAGTGGGTTGCCATTTCCTTCTCAATGCATGAAAGTGAAAAGTGCACGTGAAGTCACTCAGTCGTGTCTGACCCTAAGCGACCCCATGCACTGCAGCCCACCAGGCTCCTCTGTCCATGGGATTTTCTAGGCAAGAGGACTGGTGTGGGGTGCCAGTGCCTTCTCCGAGCAACTGCTAAATTCTTACAAGTGGGACTGCTGAGGCAGAGGGGCTTGTGTGCCTTTTACATTTTGAAACTGATGTCTGTTTTCTTAAGGTCTGTTGAAGTTCTTGATTCCAAATTGCTGTCAGGACCTTGTGCTGAGCGGACTCCGTTGCATTTAGGGTGGAGGAGGTTTAAGTGGCCTGTGGGGGGAGGTGTGAGCTACCTCGCCAGATAGAAGAGATGAGATGAGGTTTGGAGGGAAAGGGAGGAACTGATGGAAGCAAGGAGACAATTGGAGGTGTACCAAAAGCAACACCCTTTCATCATCACGGGGAGGCATCCTGAGTGCCACAGCGATCAAAACAGCGAAGGAGAAGAGGGGCTGATTAGGAGAGTGAAGAGACTAAGGCTCCTCTCGCATATGGAGTTGATCTTTAATTACTTTAAATAGGTTAAAGATTCATTACAAATTATGATTTTTTTTCTCCCTGAACATCCTCTGATGGCAATACGTGTTTTTTTTTTTTTTTCTCTTCCCCTCTAAGACGGACACAATCAGAACAGTCTCAGTGGCACACACATTGCATCTTCCAAACCTGAGCAGACTTCCCTCCTCCAGATGGGGCATCACAACAGCAGCCCCTTGCCATCCTTTTGGTTCTTCTTGCAGTCAGGGGCACACCGCCTAACACTCAGGCGTGGGGACCTCTGCTCTCAAAGGGAGGGTGGGAGAGCCTCAGGGGGAGGTGTCCTGGCACCAGAAATGGCTGGTCTCTGGGGACAAGATGTAGGGGAACAGAGCTCGTGTGGCCGCAGAGCTGCTGCAATCTCTTCCCTTCCTGGCTCTGCTTGAGTTCCTTTACACTCGACTCTGGGCTTCAAAGATTTCATTTTCAGCGCTTTTGTCAATTCAACAGAAGTGTTTTTAACAACGGAGGCAGATTTTACATGAGGGCATGGTGGTGTCCAGGGACAATAAGAAGCACGTTTGTGTGGATGTGAACTTCATGCCATCAGGGCTAGCCTTTGGTTGTGTCTCTGCTTTTTTTTTTTTTCTGTCTGGAGGAGATCATAGATAAGAGGGACCATTATACCGAAATTACATATTTTAATTGATAAAAAAGGAGTAATGTAATTCAAGACTCCATGATTCAGATGAAGTTGATCAAATGCCCTTTTTAGAAGACAAGACAGCATTTCCACTCATTCAGACACTTCCACATTTTGCCACAGTATGTCCCTGGATGTTTCTCAGGGCAAAACTTTCCCTTAAGTTCGGCACAGGAGCAGCGCCACGGAGGCAGGAAGCACATGCTGGGGTAATTCTGGGCCACACTCGAAGCAAGAACTGAGATGCATATTATGGTCACTCCTATTTGAACCTCCTGTGCAGACCAGGTGTATCTGCGGGTCGTATGATGACAACAGGCTAGACGCACCTTCCATAATTTTATATTCTCTGTCTTCCAAATGGAATAAAAATAATTCTATCATATTTTGACATAGTCTGGTTAGAATAGTCAGAATATTATGCCAGGTTTTTGCAAACCAGAAGTAATTATTGTGCATGGCTTTTTTTTTTTCAAACTTAAAGTCATATCAAAGGAGACTAAACGACTCAGAGTTTGGATCCATCTAAGAGAAGGATTCATCTAAGAGAAGTGCTGCGGTTCACGGGGTCGCAAAGAGTCAGTCACAACTGCGTGACCAAACTGAAGAGAGGAATCAAAAAGTATTTGATTTGTTTAATCACCGTTTAAATGAATGGTCAAAATATTTATGTTGAGGCAATTTCTTCAAAGAAGCTCTTCAACGGAGCCCAGTGTGTACGAGACGGATGAAGGCTGGTGGCTTCTCCTCTGCATTGCTCCTCACTTCTACGTGCCCCCTCTCTCTCCAAACCCGGATGACACGGAACCCACAACGGGAGCGAGCTGCAGAGGCCAGGTCTCGAGAGCATCCACACCTGACTCAGCATCTCGCACAAGAGGTGCCCGGTAAATGCTTGTGAAAGGACCCAGAACCTAGTGCTATGGAAACATGAATCTAAGATGTTTTAGGAAATGTTTTGACTCCATGTTTCAAAAACTAGTCCATATAACAGTCATTCAAGTATGAAGGCTTTGGGATGCTTACTTCGGAAAGTCAAAGGTAAAATAACTATAATGGTTGCCATCTGCATCAAGGCAAAGATAGCTTGGGATGACAGGGATCATGGTAGGCTACCTGATAAAGGCGGTATCTTCCCATACAAAGCTGTGTAGGTGTGTGCATGTGTGTGTGTGTGTGCACATGCATGTGTAACTGATTCCTTGGTCAACGCTTATGGTAGAGTTGTGAACTGGCAGATTAAAGGGAAAAAAAATCTAGCTCAAAGACTCTGGCTCGGAGAGTGTTTTAAAAATAATTTTAAATTTGCTGCCAGGAATTTAAAAATCGTAAGATTTCACATATAACTCCAGCTTTCTGGTTTCTTTTGAAAAAGGAGACGCTCTAGTAACACAGTGAGCCTGCCTTCCTTTGCCCTGTGGTTCTCAAAGCCAGGTCCGGAGCCAGCAGCGTCAGCACCACGTGCTGACGCTTATATAGTCTGGGGCGCACCTCACACCGTGCATCCCAACAGGCCCTGTGATGGGGGCACCCGCGACCCTTGGGAATCACCACTGTGGACTACAGTCGGGTAGGTTTGGGTGGCAAGTGCGCTTAGCACTTGGGCTGTCTCTCTCACCCGTGCAGTCTTCCGGCCCTTTGGAGCCTTTGATGGTTTTTTCTCCTTAGGGAATGGCACCCACTCCAGTGCTCTTGACTGGAAGATCCCAGGGATGGAGCCTCGTAGGCTATAGCCCATGAGTGCAAAGAGCCAGACATGACTGAGCGACTTCACTTTCCCTTTCCCTTTCCACTCCTTATGCACAGATAAGATAGCTTAGTATGAACACATGAGGTTTCCAAAATTTCAATTATGAATCCGAGGCCCTGAAGTTCTGAGGTCATGCAAAGACTTTAGGAACCCAGCACAACACTGCAGCATCTTGGATCTGATCTCCCATCTCCTTCAAGCTGCTGCCTGTGAGGCAGTCTGAGAAAACTCAATTGGTGCAAAGAGATAGGGTCTGTTAGAGTAATGGGAGACAGAGAGCCTTAGTCAGGGTCGCTAATGCCCACAAGGAAAATGATCAGATATTTAAGTATATTACAGGCAGGAAGAATTCACAAGGAATCTTGCTGTATTTAGGCGTGTGTTTTGTAATGAACTTTTCAGAATGTCTGTGCGGTTTCTGCCAGTTTGTCAGATAGCCATCAATTACTCAGTCTCACTCTAAATATAAACAAGCCACCAATTCATTATCAGCAAACATCTCCGCAAGCTGACTGTCTGTGTGGGTCAGCATCTGAAGTAATTGCCAAGCATGAGCCACACACAGAGGTGCCCTCAAGTCAGCCTTCTGTTTACTCCCTGGTTAGGTGCACGTGGGTTTGACTCTTAGATCTATGTAAAGGGTCTTTTACTTTTATTAAATTCCTTTTAGCTCTTTCAGATCCTAGTGATAAAGTTTAGCTTCCTGTAATAATTAAACATTTGTGAAATAATATTAATTAGTGCTCCCCAAATAACCACGTCTTCTTTATTTCCCAGCCCCCGGGCAGATCCGTGATGGCTAATTCTTACCAATGGAATGTAAATAAAAGTGTCGAGTCAGTTCTGGTCCCAGGGACTTATGAGAAGGCACACGTTCTTTGGGCTTGCACCTTTCCGGCTTTGGCAGTTTTAGAGAACATGCGCTGGTGGTGATGGTCCAGCAGAGGGGCAGCAGCTTGGGTCCTTGATTTGCCATCTGAAAGACCACTGTGCAGAACTCCCTGGACCACTTCTGACTCTGGCATGAGTGAGAGTTCAGCCTGTGTTGTGCTGCACGTTGCTCTGGGTTGTTTGGCTACAAATAGTCTGTCCTCGCCTGACTAACGCAGACCAGCCTAACTGAGAAGCTGGCTGAGTTGAGGAATGTGCGAGGGCTTCGGTGGAAGCCAGAGAAAAGACTCCGCAGCTTGGAGTTTCCATGTACGCAGAGCTGGCTCTTGAAGGGAGTGGTCAAGAAAGAGGCTTGCTCTAGACTGAAGCGTCCAAGAAAATTTGATCTTATGAGCAAGACACAGAAGCAGGATTCTGTGGGCAGTGGGCAGATTGTACGAGAAGAATCATAGGGATGCAGGATAATTCTGTGGTTTGGAGCAGGGCTCCAGCTGGTCCCTGAGAAGGCAGGACAAGGAGCCAAGCCCTTGGAGTCTGCAGGCAGGGTGAGAGGCCAGGGCCCCAGGGAGGACTGAGGCTAATCTCAGAGTTCACGACCCAGAATAAAAAGTTGGGGTGGGGGAAGTTATACTCAGTAGTGAGAGAAGATTCTCAGTTTGAGATTTGGGTGGCCAGTCAGGTGCAAGTCCCACTCCCTGAGATAGGGAACATGGGGTGAGTGTTTAGATGGTTTCACCAAGTTTTGAATATATGTGGCAGTGGTTGGTGGTTTAGGTGCTAAGTCGTGTCTAACTCCTGCAACTCCATGTACTGTAGGCCACCAGGTTCCTCTTTCCTTGGGGTTTCCCAGGCAAAAATAGTGGAGGAGCTTGCCATTTCCTTCTCTAGGAGATCTTCCTGACACAGGATGGAACTCGGGTCTCCTGCACTGCAGGCAGATTCTTCACCAGCTGAGCCACCAGGGAAGCCCTTTGAGTATATATGTACATCTAATATCAGTAGGTGCCCACAGGTAGCTTGCAGTGGCTTATCTGCTCAGATCACTCACTCAGCTGTGTCCGACTCTTTGCCACCCCATGGACTGCAGCATGTAAGGCTTCCCTGTCCTTCACCAACATGTCCATTACTAAAATTCATGTCCATTGAGTCGGTGATGCCATCCAGCCGTCTCATCCTCTGTCGTCCCCTTCTCCTCCTGCCTTCAGTCTTTCCCAGCATCAGGGTCTTTTCCAATGAGTCAGTTCTTCACATCAGGTGGCCAAAGTGTTGAGCTTCAGCCTCAGCATCAGGCCTTCCAATGAATATTCAAGACTTATTTCCTTTAGGATGGACTGGCTTTATCTCCTTGCAGTCCAAGGGGCTCTCAAGAATCTTCTCCAACACCACAGTTCAAAAGCTTCAGTTCTCCGGTGCTCAACCTTCTTTTTGGTCCAACTCTCACATCCATACATGACTACTGGAAAAACCATAGCCTTGACTAGATGGACTTTTGTTGGCAAAGTAATGTCTCTGCTTTTAAAAATGCTCTCTAGGTTTGTCATAGCTTTCTTGCAAAGAGGAAGTGTCTTTTAATTTCATGGCTGCAGTCACCATCTTCAGTGATTTTCAAGGACAGGAAAATAAAGTCTATCACTGTTTCCATTGTTTCCCCATCTATTGCCATTAGATGGGGCTGGATGCCAAGATCCCAGTTTTTTCAATGCTGAGTTTTAAGCCAACTTTTTCACGCTCCTCTTTCACTTTCATCAAGAAGCTCTTCAGTTCCTCTTCACTTTCTGCCATAACGGTGGTGTCATCTGCATACCTGAGGTTATTGATATTTCTCCCTACAGTCTTGATTCCAACTTGTGCTTCATCCAGCCCAGTATTTCTCATGATGTACTCTGCATATGTTAAATAAGCAGGGTGACAATATATAGCCTTAACATACTTCTTTCCCAATTTTGAACCAGTCTGGTTTTCCACGTCCGGTTCTAACTGTTGCTTATTGACCTGCATACAGATTTCTCAGAAGGCAGGTAAGATGGTCTGATATTCTTATCTCTTGAAGAATTTTCCATAGTTTATTGTGATCCACACAGTCAAAGGCTTTAGCCTAGCCAATGAAGCAGAAATGGATGTTTTCTGGATTGTATAAGTCAAGATGTCCAATAGGCAGTTGTGTATGGGTCTGGATGTTGGGAGGAAGACTGGGGATGGAAGTAACAACTTTTCCATCATCAATAGAATGATGAAAATGTAGCTCCTGGGAAAGAAAGGAATTGCTTCCTCCCCTGCAAATGTATATCCAGTGAGAAAAGGACCTAATACTGAAAACTGAACAGCACAAATTTCTGAGAGCCAGGTTGAGAAAGAAGGTGATTCAAGGAAAAGAGTTGAGAATGGTGAGGATCAGGGTAGGAGAGAGTTTCGTGGAGGAAAGGTCATCAGTATAGGGAAAGTGAGAGCAAAGAGGTTGGTTTTGGGTTTTCCTACCCAGGGGTCCTTGTCAGAATTAGTACCCGCCAGTATAGAAGGCAGGCTGAGGGAGCAATGAGAGAGGAGCAAATGGAGACTGGCCCTCAGGGAACGGCTGTCCACACGCAGAGGGGAATTGGAGTCAGCCCCAGCACCGGAACAGCCACATGCCCCTCCTAATGCACGAGTCAGACCATGCCGCTTCTCTCAGGGACCCCTCCGGGCCCCTCACTCCTCAGCGCCAAAGCCAGGTCCTCCGAGCAGTCAGCAGGGCCTACGTGGCCTGCTTCCACCAGCTCCAGGCCCAAGCACATCCCCTCCTAACCCGTCATCCTCATGGGCCCTCCTGTCAGTGGGCCAGTCCAGCCTGGCCTCAGCCCTGGCTGTGCACACGCTCCCACCGTCCAGCCCTGCTAGTCTAGCCTCCAGGGTTTTCTCAGTGACAAGAATCCTGATGGATCTTTGAAAGGGGCCACTTGTTCAACCTCTGCACTCATGCTTTCTTTTTAAGTAGATTTACAATGTTGTGTTAATTTTAGGTATATAGCAAAGTGATATATATGTATATATACACATATTTTTTTCTTTTTCAGATTCTTTTCCTTTATAGGTTATGACAAGATATGGAATATAGACCCCTGAGCTATATAGTAGGTCTTTGTTTATCTATTTGATATATAATAGTGTGTATCTGTTCTGGAGAAGGCAATGGCACCCCACTCCAGTACTCTTGCTTGGAAAATCCCATGGACAGAGGAGCCTGGTAGGCTGCAGTCCATGGGGTCGCTAAGAGTCAGACATGACTGAGCGACTTCACTTTCACTTTTCACTTCCATGCATTGGAGCAGGAAATGGCACCCCACTCCAGTATTCTTGCCTGGAGAATCCCAGGGACGGGGGAGCCTAGTGGGCTGCCGTCTATGGGGTCGCACAGAGTTGGACATGACTGAAGCAACGCAGCAGCAGCAGCAGCAGCAGCAGCAATAGTGTGTATCTGATAATCCCAAATTTCCAATTTATCCCTCCTCCTCCATTTCACCTTTGATAACCATAAGTCTATTTTCTCTGTCAGGGAATGATGCTGAAGCTGAAACTCCAGTACTTTGGCCACGTCATGCAAAGAGTTGACTCATTGGAAAAGACTCTGATGCTGGGAGGGATTGGGGGCAGGAGGAGACGGGGACGACCGAGGGTGAGACGGCTGGATGGCATCACTGACTTGATGGACGCGAGTCTGAGTGAACTCCATGAGTTGGTGATGGACAGGGAGGCCTGGCGTGCTGCGATTCATGGGGTCGCAAAGAGTCGGACACGACTGAGTGACTTTATAGGAGACGAGTTGCAAGAGATTGCCCAGTGTTCTGAGTGGCGTGCACATGATACTTACCCTCTGAAGGGCTGGATTTTCCCTCGGGCGGCGGGGAGCAAGCTCAGAGAGGTGCCCCCCACACGCACCCCCTCCCCGTCCTCTTTATGGCTCTCTTTGACCTGCTCCTCCCCTCCGAGCTGTGTGGTGGGCGTACAACTGTTGCAAGTAGGTGGCACAGCTGTTTGAACTGAACTGAACTGATTCTCTCTGTGAGTCTGTTTCTGTTCTGTAAGTTCATTTGTATCATTTTTTAGATATGATGCATAAATGATATCATATGATATTTATCTTTGACTTACTCCACTCATTTGAAAAGGCCCTGATGTTGGAAAAGACTGAAGGCAGGAGGAGAAGGGGACAACAGAGGATAAGATGGTTGGATGGCATCACCGACTCAATGGACATGGGTTTGGGTAAGCTCCAAGAATTGGTGATGGACAGGGAGGCCTGGTGTGCTGCGGTTCACGGGGTCGCAAAGAGTCGGACACGACTGAGCGACTGAACTGATACTGATGCTGCACTTCCTATGACAATCTCTAGATCCATCCATGTTGCTGCAAATGGCATTATTTCATTGTATTTTATGGCTGAGTAATATTCCATTGTGCATAAATACCACATCTTCTTTATCTATTCGTCTGTTGACGGGCATTTAGGTTGGTTCCACATATTGTCTATTGTACACAGTACTGCTCTGAACACAGGAATGCATGTTTCTTTTTGAATTAGAATTTTTGTCTTTTCCAGATATATGCCCAGGAGTGGGATTGCCAGTGTATGGTAATCCTGCTTCCTTCTTATTCTGCGTGACAGTCTCTTTTTCCAACCCATTTCTTATTGAATGCATTGTGTTTATTGTTCATTGTCTCTCCTCTCTTGCTAGAATATAATCTGTTTCAAAGCAGGGATCCCTGATCCTTTTATTCCACTGACGTATCCCCTACACACCCATTCACATGTCTCTGGAACAGTGCCTGGCACTGAGAAGGCCTGCCTTGAACGGTGTTGAGGAGATGGAGGCGGTTTTTAAAGGTGGAGAGCCTTGTCCCATGTCTGTGGCATGGTGTGGAGGGGGCGTTTGATGGGAGCAGGTGGCCTTGGGGAGGGAAGCCCGCAGTGGGAGAGAATCCGTGGTGTCCAGGGCTGCTGGAGAGCCCCTGCAGGTCAGCGCTTCAGGGCAGCATCTTAGGTCAGCATGGCCTTCGTTGATGAGGACATATCGTCACTGAGGTCACAGGTTCAGTTCCAGCTGGGCCCACTGAACGTTGTTTCCTCCTGACCCTGCTCTGCAGGGCCATCTCACGAGGCGTGGAGCTGACCACAGGATGAACATGTCGGGCTGGGTCCTTGCTCATTCGCGAGCCTTTCCAAGAAAGGGGTGGCAGGCAGCCTTGTTTCAGAGGAAAGGCATTTTCTCTGCTTTTTCTTGTTTCAGACTTTTCACTTCAAAGTCTCCTCCCACGAGGCGCCCTGGAGCACAGAAGAGGCGAAGAGGAGGGCTGGCTATGGGGGATGCTCCTCTACTGCCTGCCCCTTCCAGGCTGAGCGACAGGAGGCGCGCCCCTGGTCAGCCACCGAGCAGGGCAGGCGCCTTCCTGGGGAACCCCCACCCCCACCACATGCTCTGCTGGCACAGGCGGGCGTGGGGCGGCCCTTGGGCTCCACCAAGAAAACGTAATGACAGAGTGGCCAGAGCACCCCATCCTTCCCCAAACCCACAGACAGACTCGGCTGTTGAAGCCGCCACTCGCCACCCCAGCGACACTTGCCACCACCCCCCACTCAGAGCCATTGACAGGCTGCCTGCTAGGTTGGTTGATGCGCCTTTTATTTAGCGTTCTGTTAATTTGCTAAACACTGTTTTGGTTTGTGTGACTGGAGGATGTAAAAATGCAGTAGGTGGTTTATAGGAGACAAGTTGCAAGAGATTGCCCAGTGTTCTGAGCGGCGTGCGCATGATACTTACCCTCTGAAGGGCTGGATTTTCCCTCGGGCGACGGGGAGCAAGCTCAGAGAGGTGCCCCCCCACGCGCCCCCTCCCCATCCTCTTTATGGCTCTCTTTGACCTGCTCCTCCCCTCCGAGCTGTGTGGTGGGCGTACAACTGTTGCAAGTAGGTGGCACAGCTGTTTGCTTTGACTGCCTCTGTACCTCGGGGATCCCAGCCACGCAGTCATCATTGCAGGATGAAAATGGCATTTATGCTTTAATAAACTCACCCTATTTCTTTGTTAGAGGGAAAAAAAGGGGGGCATCCCACCCACCACGTTGCCAGCTACATGTCACAGCTCAGAGCACACCACAGTGGCTAATGTTTTCCAAATTCTCCCTTGCACTGGAAATGGAAACCATTAGAAAAATATTGGGATGGTGTGAAGATTTCCCAAACACCTGCCTCCCACCTCTTATGCACAATATGCCCGGTTTTTGCAATGCATGTAGCATTTTTTTTTTCCGTTTGGGGCATTTTCATTTACAAGCACATGTATATTTTATAAGTGTGTGTGTACATACTTCTTGGTGATTTACTTGTAAATTTCCTAAGTGGGGAAGCCACACAAAGGTCGCCAAGCTGTGGATGGAATTAAATAGCATTTCCTAATAGGAAATAATAAAGCATGCATCAGAAACATATAGGCTAGGGGAGAAAATGCATTTTCAACCTGAAAGTTATTGAGTGTTTATAATCAACGAGCTGATCCTATGGAGGAGGGGGTCAGTCTTCCTCTTCCCCATCAAATAAATCACTGCAGGCTCACAAAGTCATTGCTCTGAGAGGCTAAATCTTTCAGCTTTTGCTCCTTTTTGTCCTGCAAAAACAACACATACCAGGGCTGGCACACCTGTTTCTCTCTGCTCCTTGCCTGGTAGAATCTAGCAAAACATATTTCATGTGTTACCTCTGAGGGCACGTTTTGCTGATTTGACTTGAAGTGTCTGTAACTATGATGGAATTCTTGGCCTGACTCAGAAATCAGCTGCCTTTCAGTCCCCACCCAGAAGACCCTCGAAACCAGGGGAATGGCCACATCAACGTGCTTTTCTTGCCATCATGTTATTTTTATTAACTAGCCTGTTATTATTCTAACATTGCAAAGCTACAAATAACTCAGTCTGGGATAATGAAATCCATGGTGTGAAGGAAGTTTGGAATCAACAGGACCCTTAGATCTTACATCCGTATATGGTGGGATTATTGGAAACTCATCTTAATGGTTGCAATGCACCATGTTTATTTGATACTTTTGTCTTTGATTTTAAGATGTTTGAAAACAATGACTCTAACATTTTGGTTGTTTCATATTTTTGGCTCAAAGCTTATGTTTTGCTATATAAGCACGAAATATCTCATTTGTTCATTTATTAAGTAGTTTTATTGAATACCTAGTATAGTCTAGGTACTATTCTAGGTGCTGAGGATAACAGAGCAAACAAGGATCATATGATGCTGATGGAGCTTATACTATTGAAGCTACATCAGACAGTAAATGAATAAATCAAGAAATGAGATAACTTCGTGTTGTCTTGGGCTGTGATAAATATTGGACAGAGTTATCAATGGTGGCTGAGGGGTCTGATCCCCTAGGTTGAGGGGTCAAGGAGCCCGTCTCCGAGGAGGTGATATTAGGTTTGAGACCAGTATGGAGGTTCCTTAACAAACTAGAACTACCATATGATCCAGGAATCCCACTCCCGGACATTTATCCAAGAAAACTCTAGCTTGAAAAGATACATGTTCCTCCAATATTCCTTGCAGCCCTATTTCCAATAGCCAGGATAAGGAAACAAACTAAATTCAATCAAAAAATGAAGGGATAGTGAAGATGTGGCATGTGTACATAGTGAAATATTACTCAGCCATAACACCAAAGAAATAATGCCATTAGCAGCAAGATGGATAGATCTAGAGATTACCATACTAAGCGACAGACAAATATATGATGAGGTTTATAGTCCAGCTCAGTTCAGCCTCTCAGTCTTGTCCAATTCCCTGTGACCCCATGGACTGCACCATGCCAGGCTTCCCTGTCCATAACCAACTCCTGGAGCTTACTTAAACTCATGTCCATCGAGTCGGTGATGCCATCCGACCATCTCATCCACTGTCGTCCCCTTCTCCTCCCACTTCCAATCTTTCCCAGCATCAGGGTCTTTTCCAAAGAGTCAGTTCTTTGCAACAGGTGGCCAAAGTATTGGAGCTTAAGCTTCAGCATCAGTCCTTCCAATGAATAGTCAGGACAGATTTCCTTCAGTATTGACTGGTTTGATCTCCTTGCAGTCCAAGGGACTCTCAAGAGTCTTCTCCAACACCACAGTTCAAAAGCATCAATTATTTGGTGCTCAGCTTTCTTTGTAGTCCAACTCTTACATCCATACATGACTATTGGAAAAATCATAGCTTTGACTAGACAGACTTTTGTTGGCAAAGTAATGTCTCTGCTTTTTAATATGCTGTCTAAGTTGGTCATAGCTTTTCTTCCAAGGAGCAAGCATCTTTTAATTTCATGGGTGTAGTCACCATCTTCAGTGATTTTGGAGCCCCCCAAAAATAAAGTCTGTTACTGTTTCTGCTGTTTCCCCACCTATTTGTCATGAAGTGATGGGACCGGATGCCATGATCTTAGTTTTCTGAATGTTGAATTTTAAGCCCAGCTTTCTCACTCTCCTCTTTCACTTTCATCAAGAGGCTCTTTAGTTCTTCGCTTTCCGCCATAAGTGTGGTGTCATCTGCATGTCTGAGGTTACTGATATTTCACCCTACAGTCTTGATTCCAGCTTGTGTTTCATCCAGCAGCGTTTCTCATGATGAACGCTGAACAGAAGTTAAATAAGCAGGGTGACAATATACAGCATTGATGTACTCCTTTCCCAATTTGGAAGCAGTCTGTTGTTTCATGTCCAATTTTAACTGTTGCTTCTTGACCTGTATACAGATTTCTCAGGAGGTTATATGCTTAAATATAAGCATATATATGCGGCAACCCACTCCAGTACTCTTGCCTGGAAAATCCCATGGACGGAGGAGCCTGGTGGGCTGCAGTCCATGGGGTCTCTAAGAGTCGGACACGACTGAGCGACTTCTCTTTCACTTTTCACTGTCATGCATTGGGAAAGGAAATGGCAACCCACTCCAGTATTCGTGCCTGGAGAATCCCAGGGATGGGGGAGCCTGGTGGGCTGCCGTCTCTGAGGTCACACAGAGTTGGACACGACTGAAGCGACTTAGCAGCAGCAGCATACTTATATGTGGACTCTGAAAAAAAATACAGATGAACTTATTTACAAAACAGGAATAGACCCACAAACACAGAAAACAAACTCATGGTTATCAAAGGGGAAAGCAGGGAGGAACAAATTAGGAATTTGAGACTAACACATCCACACTACTATTATAAAATAAATAGCAAAGACCTACTGCATAACACAGGGAACTATACTGAATATATTGTGATAAACTATATGGAAAAGGATCTCAAAAATGAATAGGTGTATATGTACAACTAAATCGCTGTGATGCACACCTGAAACCAACTAGGCATTTTAAACCAAGTCTGCTTCGATCAAAAAGCAAATAAAGAAGGAGCGGCAGGTGAATCAAGATTTGGGGAAAGAATTTTGCAGGCACAGTGCTACTGTGGCAGCCTAAGGCAAGTCTGAGAAGAGCCAGATTGAATCAGGGGGAGGAGGAAGTGAGACAGCAGAGGACATCATGGACCGAGCGGCTTCCAAACACCGGAAATCCATCCCCGCAGCTCCGGAGGCTGGCGGTCCACGAGCAAGCCACCAGCAGGTTTGGAGTCCGGTGAGTGCATGCTTCCTGGGTCATGGATGGTCGCCCTCTCAGTGGGACGGAAGGGGG
>SJYF01000236.1:2292908-2296755 GCA_006410515.1 Procapra przewalskii | reverse complement strand
TTTGTGCTTATAAATCATCTGAGTTCAAATAATGTTAAAGAGAGGTGCTATCCAATCCTTAATGGACTCAGGTGAAAGGGACTTCTGCCCAGTGTGCATGCATAACTACCCACATACACAGGGAGTGGGTTCGCAGAGTTTACTCCAGATCTACAGCAAAGAAGCATTTCTATATCCTTTTATTGTAATAACTGAGTCCTTCCCATTCCCCAGTCATTGGAAGGTGATGTGAAGTGAAGTTGCTCAGTCATGTCTGACTCTTTGCGACCCCATGGACTGTAGCCTACCAGGCTCCTCTGTCCATGGGATTCTCCAGGCAAGAGTACTGGAGTGGGTTGCCATTTCCTTCTCCAGGAGATCTTCCCGACCCTGGGATCGAACCCGGGTCTCCTGCATTGCAGGCAGACACTTTACCATCTGAGCCACCAGGGAAGCCAAAGACATGTTAACCAAACGCCCCGTTTACCTTAAAACTCAGACTGAATGCAATCGTTTTATTAATCTCTCTAAAATTGCTTTTTTTTTCCAATGTGCCTTTATATCCAGCTCAATTAGTGGAGGGATGTGGGATTTACCTTTATATCCAGCTCAATTAGTGGAGGGATGTGGGATTTACACACTTCCTAATGTCCAGGAGGAAGGGGATGGTGCTCCAGGTTGCTCCTCAGGCATGGCGGATGCATAGCTCTTTGATGCCTGAGGCTGTGCCTTGTCTTCACAGACCACTGGGAGTCCAGGAAGTAGGCTGGCCTCTGCTGTTGGAGTCTGTGACAGCTGTGGGCTCCTCTCTGGCTCCTGGCAGTGGGCCACGCCTGACTCAGGCTCCTGCGGGCTCACGTTTGACCTCTCTGAGCTCTGCTGGGAGCTGCTCTTGAGGGTCCACTGCGCAACTGCTGGTTCCACAGCTTCACTAACTACAATGGCCTCCTTGGGGAAACAGCACTTCCAGGGCCGGCACACACAGCCCGTGTGTGGCAAAGCAAATGTCAGACGGCTCCGCCTTGTCTGTGCTTTGGTGCCAGGTTTACTATGAGGGGCTGTATTCCAGGTTAATGGAGATGATCTGTAAAGTGGCTTACTCTCAGAAAACTACTTAGACTGTTGGTTGGGCAGGGAGGGGGCAGCAAAAGAGTTGCTTCAGTCGTGTCCAGCTCTTTGCAACCCCATGGACTGGAGCCCACCAGGCTCCTCTGTCCTGGGACTCTCCAGGCAAGAATCCTGGGGTGGGTTGCCATGCCCTCCTGCAGGGGATCTTCCCCACCCAGGGACGGAGCCCATGCCTCCTCCAGCCCCTGCATTGCAGATGGCTTCTTCACCCAGTGGGCCACCTGGGAAGCCTCCGGCGCCAGCTCGACTCTCAGTCTTCAAACAGCCCTCCCTTGCCTTGGTGGAGCTGTGGAGACTCAGTCGGGAGCAATCCCGGTGCCCACTCTGAGGCCGTGCCCCCTCCACCTACCCACAACCCCCTGGGGCCGAGCAGAAACGAGCCTGCTTCTTGCTTCTTCCTGTTGGAACCCCGCCTCCAGCCGGTCAGGTCTGCTTCCGAGGTGCTAAATGTAGACAGTGTTTCCTTCGTACAAGCGTGCTCAACTTGCAAGATGATTTTCTTGCTGTAAAATCTTATATTTGAATGTCAGAAGCTGAAAATCGCTTTTCTCTTTCTATTCCCTATTTAGCAGCCCTCTTTTTTTCTCCCTAGGAAGATGCATGCCCTAAGTCAATTCAGGTGAAGGACCTGTGCTGGAAAAGACTAAGGAGAAAAGCACATTAATGATTCTGTACGTATGAGCTCTGGAACTCATAATTGCAAATTCGAGGAAATGATACTTTTGGATGGAAACTAGAGTTTCACCTACTCAGTACTCCGATAGGCTTGAGAATCCACATCAGAGTTTGGAACGTCTCTCTCTCTTTCTCTCTCTCTTTGTGTTTTACTTCATTTACCCAACAAACATGCTCAAATAATCTATTATATGTCAGGCCTGTCCCATAAATAACACAGCCCATTTCCTCCTTGAATGTCAAAAATCTATTAGTTGAGAAACTTAACACATAGTAACTCTCATGCAATCGGTGCACTTGAAGAGGTGTATGGGTGCACCGTGAAAGCAGAGGAAGAATTTTTAATTTCACTTGGTGATGCCAGAAAAGAAGCCCCAGAAAATGTGATATTTGAAATCCTTCATCAAAGGATGAAGAAGAAGGTTTCATAGGTTGGTCATGTTAGGCAGCAGGAGAGAAGAGCAGGTTTGAAAGTGCGGAGGTTGCACAAGGCAGGTCGCTCAGGGGCTTTCCGCGAGGCTGGAACAGCCTATTCGTTGCACAGACCGGCGTGGTTTCGGTGGCGCTAGGACATGAGGGGGGGAGTGTGCGGGACCAGGGCTTGTTCAGTTCCAAGCAAGCTTAGCTTTGTCTCAGGTGACATACGTGCCATCACACATTTTTCATCAGAGTGCTAATACCTCAGATATTCGAGTTTGAATTTAAGGAAGGTCAGTGCAGAGGATGCATCGGAGGGCGTGAGGCTGGCAGCAGGGAGACGGGCAGGGAGCCATCCGCTAACCCGGCTGCGGTTTCCCTGGGCTTTGCGCCCGCTCTTTCCCAGCGCTCTCTTCCGAGCGTGTGGTGTGGCTGCCTTTTCCGGCTCCTGTGAGGTTGGGTGAGGCTGTGTGGCACGTTTTCGGTAGTGAAGTGTTAGCTGAGGTGTCACGTGTCATTCGTGGGCGGACGCTTTAAGATCCGGTGGGAGGTTTATCTTGTCTTTTGACCCCTGCCGTGGTGATCAGGGCGCCTCCCGCAGCCGGGTCCCTGAGTGAGGATGGTGGGCAGCGATCCAGGTGATGCGGGTCGGCTGTGGCATCCAAGAAACAAGCTTTTGTTGTGTTAAGACACGGAGACTTGGAGGTGGCTTGTGGTCACGGTGTGCCCTTGACCATCCTTACTGCCTGGTCAGGGGCAACAGCAGCCTCAACTATGGCAGGAAAAGTGGAGAAGAGTGATAGATTCCAGCGGTACTAAGGTGGTGTAAACGACAGACTTCAGGGAGAGAGAAACAATGGGGAGGCTGCAAGGAGAGCAAACCGATCGATCCTAAAGGAAATCAGCGCTAAACGTTCATTGGAAGGACTGATGCTGAAGCTGAAACTTCAATACTTTGGCCACCTGATGGGAAGAACCGACTCATTGGAAGAGACCCTGACGCTGGGAAAGATTAAGGGTAGTGGAGAAGCAGGTGACAGAGGATGAGATGGTTGAACGTCATCATCGACTCAATGGACAAGAGTAAGAGAACTCTGGGAGATAGTGAAGGACAAGGAAGCCTGACACACTGTACCCCCCGAGGCAGCAGACAGTCAGACACAGCCTAGCGAGTGAACGAGGCCAGCACGGGTGGGGAGGGAGAGAAGAGTCTAGGGTAACACCTAGCCACACCTAGCCACTCATGCGCAGTAGCTTGCTTCCTTTTTTAATCCAAGTTCTTTGAGAAAACATTATGCAACTCTTGTACAATTTCATATACCCATTCTCCGCCCTGATTCTGAGATGGAATCAGTACTGCATTTTCATAACAGGGGACTCACAGCTTTGACACAGCATATTTGACAAGTCACAGGTATTCACAGAGCATTTCTGTCGATGGTCACTTTCTTCAGGGTCCCTAAGAGAAGTGACCGTCTGGAAAATTGACTAATAGTTTTCTTACTGACATTTTAACATTTCCCTCCTCACTGTTCTGTTTGCCTTGTAGGGAAATCCACAAGTCAATCTATTATCCTCTCTTTTAATTTTTCTTTTTTTTAAACACACTTTGGTCATAGTTCAAATTATTGAATAGAAAGAGAATGTA